>PVJA010049066.1:0-13882 GCA_004027025.1 Myocastor coypus
CTTGTATTGGTACATTTTATATATCTCTGCAGCAGTGGTTTCCACAGTGGTTCTACCAGTCTGCATACCACCAACAGTGGAGAAGGGTTCCTTTACCTCATAGTCCATCAAGCACTTTTTTTTTTTCCAGAGCCAGGGATTGAATTCAGGACCTTGCACTTGCCAGGCAGGCACTGCTGTCGCTGAGCTATCTCCCCAGCCTCTCTAGCATTTACTATTGGTTGTTTTCTGGACAAGTGCCATTGTTTGTGAAGTGAGTTGAAGTCTTAGTTTTGTTAATATACCTTTTGGTCACAATCTAAAGTCCAATGACCTGCTGCGTCACACTGAAGATTTCTCCCTGTGTGTTCATTAGGGAGACTGCCCTGCAGTTCCTTGTTTTTATGGCCTACTTAACCTGCCCTGGTGGTGGGACTGGCGCAGCATGTGGTGCCTGGGATTGAACTGTGGTCCCAGCAGTTGCCTAAGCCTGCCTGAGCAAGCACTTTAGACCTCTGAAACATCTACGCACCCCTGCCCTACATTTCCATTTTGTTTTTCTGGTTGTTTCCTTCTCTACTTTTAGTGTCAGGGTAATGCTGGTTTGCAGGAATGAATCGGGGAGTATTGCTTCTCTTTCAATCTCATTACACACGTTGAAAAGTAGCAGAATTAGAGGCTCTCTCTCTCTTTTTTTATTTCAGCAGTGTATTTGTCAGGGCTTGAGCTCTTCTATGTGGTAGGTTTTCAATTATATCTTCAGTTGCATTGCCTGATATTGGTTTATGTAGAACTTTGTTATCTTCCTCATTCATCTTTGGTAGTTCAACATCATATCTGAAACAGATCTGTAGCTAAATGAACATGTGTGTTGAGCATTCAGATTCTTCCACAGGACAGTGTCTCAATGGACTTTCTAGACACTGAGCCCAAGTAAGTTTGAGATGCTTAAAACTTACAGAAAGGCCAAAATCAACTCGCACATAGGTAGATGAACTCCTGGTCCCGTTCTCTGGGTGCCTCCCCCATGTGAGCATCTGAATAGGAAAAGCAAAGCAATCCCCAGGCCAGGGTCAGCTGAGAGGGCTTTTTCACACCCAGAAGTGCGGGTGTTGGTCTCTGCTGGCTTGAAAGAAAAAGAGACAGAAACAGAGACAAGAAATTTAAAATCTGAAAAGAGGCATTTAGAAAGAAACACATTCCATACAATGCCATGGAAAGGGGCCACTCGACTGATGTAGGCTATTACTGGTATGATTTGGAATTTGTACTAATTCCAAATTAATATTTCTGCTAACACTTAGCCATCAGTAGATACAGAAATCTAATGTGCATCAGGAACTTAGTGAAACACATTTTTTAGAAAGAAGTGCTGTCCTCCTTTGCAGTTCAATGATGTGAGTTTCATTTTAATTTGTACTTTCAGTTTATTTTTCATTATTTGTTTCTAATTTGTTTCTCTTTTATCTACATTTGGGCCAGAATCGTAACTCAAGGGCATAAGGCCAGCATGCTAAACATAACGTCCTGAGTTCAATTTCTGTTACAAATAAATAAATAGGCTACTTAGAAAGTTTAACCTCAAAGAGACTGACTTTCAAAATGGAAGCTCACATCACATCCCCATGTTCAAAATATTTTTATAGAATAAATTAGAACAAAGTGAAAAGAAATAGCCACCTCCGTCATGAAGATGGTTTGACTTGTTCGTGATGGTTTCTTCTTTTTCTCTTTTCTTCTTCTTTTTATATTATTTATTTATTGTATTTTAGGGAAGGGTCTATAGGCTCTTCAGGGTTCCACTACTAGATTGGACTCCTCGTGATCTGCCTGTTTACAGCCTCTCAAGTGCAGGGATTACAAGCACGCGCCACCATGCCCAGGCTCAATTGCCCTCTCAGCATGCCAAGGGGTGGGGCTGGCACAGCAGGCCTGGGGATTTCGACCCCGGCCCCGTCACCTGTTCGCAGGTGCTCTCATCGGCGGAGCTATTTGGCTGGCCCTTGTTTTCATTTTTCTATGCCATTATTTTTCTGGAAACAAAAATACTTGGTGAGGAAAGTGACAACTAATACCCATATTTTTATATATCAGAACTAAATATTTAATTGAACAATTAACCTATATTTTTAGAATGTATTAGTTTATGAGATTAAAAAAAAATACTTGGGCTGGACAGATATAGCTCAAGGATTACAACACCTGCTTAGATAGACACAGAGGCCAGAGGTTTAGTCTCCAGCCTGCCCTGCCAGCCCAGCCTCTGGGACACACTAAGATTGGGGTAGAGACTGGGCACAGTGGGGCATGCCTGTAATCCCAGCACTTGAGAGGCTGAAGAGTGGGAAGGATCACTGCAAGTCCAGTCTGTGTAGCGAGACTCTGCAGACCCACTACTGAAAACATCAAATAATAATTTAAAACATAACAATAATTTTTAAAACCCTATAAATATAAAAGAACAAAGAACTGGAGAAGAAAAGCAACTGCTCGTAGACACATGGAACACAGACATTGAGTTTTATCTACATTCAGCACTTTTTTTTTTTTTTTTTTTTTGATGGCACCAAGGATCAAATTCAGGACATTGTGCTTGCCAGGCAGCCACTTACTCCACTGAACCATCTCCCTGGCCTTTATCTAAATCCAAAATGTGACCGAGGAAAGGTGTTTTAAGCTGCAGCCATAAAAATATGGCATCGACACTAGAGATTTCTAAATAGGAAGGAATTTCCAATGTGATTTGACTTGGTTCGTTGAAAACACATGGGTCGCTCTTCCTTCTGCGATGCTCATAGTACTCTTAAAGTGAGAGTTGTAATGGGGCCTGTAAGAACTGGGACATGCCCTTCGAGTGGCCTGCAGATTCAGGCATGTGCACACCTGTGGGTGTGACTGGGTCTGTGTGGGCATTTGCTTGGCATGTGCATGAATACATATAGGTGCCCTTTCTGCAGACAGATGCAACAAAAACTGTTGTGTAATTTTTGAAATCACCATGTTGAAAAAGAAAAAAAAAAAAGCTAAGATAATTTTTAATGGGTCCAGTGAGAGAGCTCAGTGGACTAATCACCTGCTTAGGCAATTGCAAGAACCAAGGTTTGATTCCCAGCACCACAAGCTGGGCGAGCCTCACCCGTGAGGTGTGCTGAGCCTTTGACTGAGTGTGGGCGTGGTGGTGCACACCTGTAATCCCAACACAGGGAGCCTGAAAGCAGGAGAATCACTAGGAGTCTGAGCAGCGGTCTGAGCTGCTATAGTGATATATATACAACATATATCTTATATATAAGTTTACATATATATATATATATATATATATGTAAATTTTGATGGAGAACAATTTCTTGAGATGTGCAACTCAAATATGCTTCTGTACAGTATAACACTTAATAAAATCAATCTCAATTCTAAGCAAGTTTAGCTAGTATGTCTACTTAGATCCAGCTCATTAATTGCCCTGTCATTCACTTGTTTCTTGATTATAATGCAGCAGCAGGTGGGGAATTACTTTTATAAAGTTAGCGGATGGCTCCCTCGGTATTATCCAGATCACATGCTTTCCTTTGCATTTCTATGAGATTAGTTTAATGTCAATTTATACTTACATTTTTTTTCATTCTTACTCTCTAGTTTTTTTGGTGCTTTTTTAATCTACTTTTGTTAAGGAGTTCTTAAGGCTCAATTTCCCTAATTATTCTCAAATCATTGTTTTTAATGCAAGTAGGTTTAGACAAATAGACACTAGTATTGTAACTGAAAGACAAAACTTTCATGGGACAAAATATAAATTACTTAATAATTAGCATGACAATGCATTAAATGATCGGGTTGACAAAAGAACATTTTGCTCATTCAAGATACAAAGAGAGAGACGGAGAGAGACAGAGAGAGAGAGAGAGAGAGAGAGAGAGAGAGAGAAGCCCGGTATCAGTATTGTTCTCCAAA
Organism: Myocastor coypus; assembly: GCA_004027025.1. NCBI lineage: Eukaryota > Metazoa > Chordata > Mammalia > Rodentia > Myocastoridae > Myocastor > Myocastor coypus. The sequence continues at coordinate 3,928 of PVJA010049066.1, forward strand.
GCACTGAACATTGCAATAGTGAAGGTCCTACATAAAATCTTCCTTAAAAGTCACATATTAAATGAAGATCATAAACTTAGCAATCACGTGACCAGGATCAGTTATCAGTTATAGGTCTTTTTAATACAATGTACAAGAAACAGAAAAACTAATGTGTGTGTGTGTGTGTGTGTGTGTGTGTGTGTGTGTGTGGCTGTGTAAGAGAGACTTTTTTTCCCTTTTTAATTAAAACGACTGTCATTTGAGGGTTGTTTTAATATAGTGCCTTTGGATATAAAGCCTCCCACTTTTAAGGGAGTATGTTTTTCCTTGTCATCATTTTAAGAAAACCTACAAAAGATCTGTTTTTTAATAAATGAAAATAACATGAATGTCCCATTGTGATAGTGGTGGATGTTCAGCTGAAGAAAATTCATAGACGTAGTAATGTTCATGTTGAAAGGTTCATAATATGTCCTCTAAACACCTCTATTTTAAATAGAAAAAAATAAAAACTGGGCCTTAGAGAGTATACACAAATTTCTACATCGAGAGGACGCTGATATGCTCGTAGATGGCCAGGACCTCAGATACAGGAAACGGCTCTCAAACCCCTCTACTTTCTGGGCTCTCATAGCCCTAGTTCGCATATCCTCTCATGGTAGCCCAAAGCTTATAAGCTGACGGACCCTTATGGTCAGGGCAGAAGAAGCATGCCTTTACGCTCACAGATTCCCCTGCACCTCCCTGAGGGGAGTAGCGACAAGAAATAAATGGAGCAGCATTAGGAGCAAGAGGCAAGAGGAATGGAGGTAGATAGAGCCTGGCACTGGAGGTTGAATGTGCTCTGGGAAGCCTGGATGAGGGGGAGAGAAATCCTTTAAGTCTGCCTATGCAAATATCTCCTAAAATATATAAGATGGATTATTTTTGTTTTTCTTCTCAGAAGAGTTGCTTATTAAATTTAAAAGTTAAATAATGTGCCTCTAAGTTTTGGGGTTTTTTTTTTTGTCAACTTTTATATTCTGTGTCTATAACCAAATTTAGGAGTGATATAAAGCATGTACGTTTTTTATTATGATGTCTGCTTGTTCTGCTGAGAAAGAGGCAGGTGAAACTGCCTATTCAAGCCAGTGCTTAATGAAACTGCTAATATAGAAGAGACTCCATTAGAGAAATGAAGTCACCTCAATATAGATATAGATATAGATGGACATGATATAGATCATCTTAGATACTCCTCTTGTTGCTGAAACATATACCAACACCCAAAATGAAGGAAGAACATGTTCACTTAGCTCGCACTTACTAGAAGTTTCAGTTCATACTCGGCTCATACTCAAAACAGAGAGGCTCATGGCAGAGGACAACCTTTCATAGCGGCAGACAAAAAGCAAGAGTGCAAACTGAGAGAGTAGCACCAGCTCAAGCACCTAACTCTCTTTCCCCCTTACATTGAAATACAAATCACGTGCCCCACGGGAAGTGCAGCACCCACAACCATAAGAAACAATTACGAATTCCAGAAACCGCCCCATGACTACATGACGTGTTGGGGGATACCTAGACAAAATCATAGCATTTTGCCCCTGGGCATCAAAAGTCTCATGTGCGTCTTTTTATGCAAAAGACATTTTAGTCCATCACTAAGAGTTGCCAAAGTCTCAACAGTTTCAGCATTGCTGAAAAGTCCAAATCTCAAGTCTCCTCCAAGATTTGAGGCAAATTCTTAGCTTTGAGCCCCTGCACAAACGAAAAGGTAACCATATCCAACATTTAAAAGCACAAGATGAACATTGCCATTCCAAAAGGTACACACAGTAGGATACCAAGCATTGTGACCAACATAAGTCTAAAATTCAGCAGGGCAAACATTAAATACTGTAGCTCCTTGTGGAATATCTGAAGCAACCTGTGGCAAATTGTGAGCTCCATGTGGCTCCGCTTCTATGGCTTTCTTGGTGATAGCTCCCAGAGCTTCTCTCTTAGGCTGGCTTTGCTCCCTCTTTGCACAAACCACATTTCGACAATCCACATTTCTGGCTTTTCAAACCTCTAGAGTTTATACCAAATAGGCTTCTCACCCACAGCTTTACACACTGCCCTTTCAGGGGCATATTGCCTGGCCTCTCACGATGTTGTCCGAAATCCAGGTGGAAGTCTTCTTAACCTCAGAACTCCTACACTCTGAATGTGCCTAAAACCCCCACATGAATGATGCCAAGGTTTGCTGCAAGCTGGAGCAGTAGCCAGGCTTTCTTCTCTTTTGACTGTGGAGGTTGAGTCCATGGTTCACTGAGCACTCTGATCCTGATTCTGAGGAATAAATTCTCCATGCCAGCACTATTCTGGGACCTGGTCCTGCCACTGCTGCTATTCTGGAACAAGGTCTCACTGGCTTTCCCCTCAAGGCAAAGTCCCTGGCCTTTGCAATTTTGAGGCTGCTAAAGCTGGAGACCTTTTGCCTTTAGTGTTACCCTCAGGCCATCTTTTTTATCTTCTTGTTCCTTCTCAGCAATGGAGACCCGCTCAGCTCTATCTCTGTAATCCACAACTTTATTGACACTTTTTTTCTGTCCAAGCTCACAATATTTTAAATCCTCCTACTGGTCTCTTGCTCTTGATTCTCAACATAAATGTGGCTAAAATCCCCAATAACAGCCATGCTACCACCCAAATATTTGGCTGCTTTGAAATATCTTTTGAAAGATTAATCAGTGCATGATGCCTAAACTTATTCTCAGGCAGTGTCTGGACATATGCAAAATGCAAACAACTTTTCTGCCAACTGAAAACGCAAATGATCCTGAGTCCAAAAATCAATGCAGTCCTTCCCAGCAGTAACCTCCTGAGACTGATCTTTCAAAGTCAGCTTTCTACCAGCCTTCTGATCTCTCGAGCACTGACCAGGAGCTCCCCTACAGAACAGCCAGAGCTATTCCAGCTCTTCAGAAGTAAGCAATGTTTCTGGATCTTTCTTATCTCTTCCCATAAGCCATTCTGAAAAGCTTGCAATCCACAAGGTCAGGTCCAGCCACAGCAACGACCCCACTCCTGATACCAGGAGTGTCTGGTATATGTCTCAGTTACTCTTCTCTCATTGCTGGGACAAATACCCAACACCCAAAATGAAGGAAGGACAGGTTTATTTAACTCCCAGTTACTGGAGGAGTCAGTCCATACTCAGCTGGCTCCAAGGCAAAGAGGCACAAAGCAGAAAACAACCTTTCAAGAAGGCAGGCAAAGAGCAAGAGTGCAGAGAGGAGTAGCAATAGCTCATGCAGCCAGCTTCCTTCCTTATATTAAAATGTAGATCACCTGCCCTACGGCAGGTTCAGTACCTACACCCACAATAATCAATCACAAATTTCAGAAGCAGCCCTAGGACTGCATGAGGCTGGGGGGGGGGCACCTAGACACAAACCATTACAGATATAGATGGAAATATAGTATATTCCTGAAAGAAGAGTCGTTAGCTACTCAGTAGTTAGCCTAAGGTAGAAAAATGATCCCAAAAAATAAAAAAAAAATTAGGGATTACTCATTCTTAGCATTTTCCCCATAGGGTTAATTTCATATATATATATATATATTCTTGCTCAGCTAGTTATAATTCTCAGCTTCTGAGTTCCTATGCACTTCTTCTAGGACATCATTAGGTTTTCAACAAGGTTTGGAACACACTGGAAAGAAATAAAATTAATTATATTTTATATAATTACAGAAAAATACAAGAATAATCAAAGTGATCGCATCTCATGTGTTGCCTTCACCAGATCTTCTGATGCTTCATGTGAGAATAATAGAACAGATGTCAAAACATAAACATGTAAAAGGAACAACTGGAAAAAATATGCAAAGTGCAAATTTGCATTGAAGTATTTATAACAAGCTGCAAAACTCACCATTATTTACTTTCTCTTTGAGGACAGTGACATTGCCTCCCCTCTACCTTCCTACCTCCACCCTTTTCCTCTCTGTGTGTTTGATGCTAGTTTGTGTATTAACTTTGGTCGTCAAAATAGGCACAGGCATATATATTGAGCTATCATTTTGTAAGGAACCTGTAAGTCTTTTAGATAATTAACCCCCTTATATGAGAAATGACACCAAGTAGGCATGAAACCATACAAAAGGAAGCCAGGCATGGTTTCACAAAGTAAAAATTATTTGTGGACACACTGACAAAAATGTAGTCCTGGAGAAACGGGAGACTGAATGTACGCCCATAATGTGGGTCCCAATCAGGAGAGCTTATCTTGGTGTAGATGAAATTATTTCATCCAACCTAAAATATACCTGGTTTATATTAAGACATATCAAAGAATGAGACACATTCCTGGCACCATGGCTGAGTTTAAAAGCTCTGCATACCACTGTAATGTTTTGATCTATTATAACATTCCAGAGGCTATGCAGGAAGGAAATAACTCAAGTTTCTTTGGGCAATCACAGCTGACAGAGTGCAAGATGGAGGTGGTCATGTCAAGTGGCCTGACCCCATGATAAGCCACACACTTGGCTATCTTACAGTGTTCTGAGGACCACAATCTAAAGAAAGAAGAGCATATTTTTCTTTTTATTACACTCAGAAAATAGCTTTTGCAGATAAACACTTATACATGTCTTGTTTATCTAATAAGTACTATTTAGTATAATATTGGTTGTTTCTTTTTCACAGGGATTTTCTTTTCTCTTTTCATCAGGTGTTTCTCTGGTTTTGACATTTCAGTTTCCTCGGAGGTACTAACTGACAGTCTTTTTATCATATCACAAAGCTTTTCAAAATATAATATTTACATAGTCATATTTCAAATATAAAAAATTTTCATGGCATATGTTTTGATGAGTATTAAGGCATTTTTTTGCTAACATTAGTTTTCAGTACTTCTGCTTCTAGCTTATAATCTAGTAAAATTATTTAAGTTTAGCCAAATGTATGCACAAATAAATATATGTGTTCACGTACACATGTACCACATATATGTAGCAATGTGTGCTTATAAAATGTGATAGCTTTCTATTTTATCATTGGTAATAATTGACTGCTAGCATCCATAAGGAAAAAATATTTGCAGCATCAAGTCCAAGAGCAATATTGATCTGCACACAGATCAGTCCCTTTATGGTTCATCACCGGTTTAATGCTGACATCTTGTACCACTGTATGAGAATTCATGGGCCTTGAGACATTTTGATTCATGTTCCTACCCTATGAATTTAAACAGTGTGATAAAAATTGACTGTACTTAAAATATAAATTAGTGAAGAATTAATCATCTTGGCAGAGGAGTTAAGCAACAGTCTTATTCCATGATGTTTTCAAGACTTTTTCCAATATTTTAAAGATAAATTTTGCTTTTGTATCAGGATTTAGTTGTGATCACCAGCAATTCAACTGATAGGAATGAAAGTGTGAGGTTAATATTTTAACAAGATAGATTATATCTCAACATAGGATCTAAAAGCATACTATTAAACTTTATATACAGTTTTAGCAAGTCGTATACATGCATTTATCTTTTATTTTTTCCAGAACTGGGAATTGAACTCAGGATCTTGTACTTTCCTGGCAGGCACTTGTGCCCCTGAGCTATCTCCCCAGCCCCCTACATGCATTTATCATTAACTTGGCTTTGTTTAAAAATATTTTTTCTTTTACTAAATGTTTCTATATATCCTTGTATGTTAAAAAAATATACATACATACATACATATATATATATATATATATATATATATCTTTTTTTTTTTTTTTTCATTTTGAGACAGTGTCTCACTATGCAGTTCAGGCTGGCCTTGAGCTCACTTTTGTAGCCCAGGTTGGTCTTGAACTCACAGGGATCTTCCTGCGCCAGCCTTGCAAGGGATTAAAAAACTGTTACATTTTACTTCAGACATAAATCATAAACATTTTAAGAAGTTAGTTACTCGCTTCTTTGTACATTTTAATATTAATTTTCAACATATTACTGTGATTTAGGAATACCTGTCATTTACTGAAATACCAGTCCAAGAAGACAAAATGTTGAAGAATATATTAAACAAAAATGTAAATAGTGTCATTTTCTCCCCTTTAAACAGAACTGGAGTTCATTTGTAAAGATTGGAGTACACAAATAGAATTGTGATTAGAAAATAAACACTTACAAACTTAGTGTGACACGTTTCAATTTTAGTTAATGATCACCTGATTTGAAAACCTCTGTACTAACAATTGCAAACATGAGCCAGACATTTATGGATTCTGAGTACAAAATTTATTTTTGTATTGGTTTTATTCATTTATTTTGTGTTTTTAGTAAGAATCTACAGGGTCTACAGAATCTCATTACATAGATTTGACTTGTCGTAATCCACTTCTGTCCAGCCTCCCAAAAAGCCGGGATTGCTGGCACATGCCATCATGCCTGGTCTCAATCGCCACACATCCTGGGGACAATGGCTGCACAGCATTCCGGGATCGAACCCCCGCTGCTGTATGAGTATAAAATTTAGGTGTCAAATTTTCACTGAAGAAGATGCTGAGATTCATTTTTTATATCAAAGTTAGCCTGTTAGATCTCACATCTGAAGTGTGATACCAGTGTCACAGGAAACTTGGAATGCAAGTACTCCTGGTGACCCACACGCGGCAATTGTGTTCCTTTAAAGCTAACGCATGGTTTCTGTGGGAGCTGCCGTAGCTCGGCAATGCCATGCTCACCGCTGTTATTTTTATCAGTATAGTTTCTTCCCTAAATTTGACTATTCCTGGACCCCAACTCAAAACAGCAACGTTATGCCCACACGCAGAATGGAGATGGTGATGAATTAAATCCTTATCATTTGGAGGTATCCCTGAACATGGAGACACATCCTCATCTTCATTCTCTACATTTAATTAAATATTAGGTGAAGTCTTTCAATTGTATCTTGTACTTGCTATGAAAAAAATCTCAATATTCAATTTTTACCTCTTCTTACTTCTTTGTTATCTAAATAAACAGGATGGTACACTTGGTACCAGGCTTTCCTAAAGCAAGCTGCGTTTGCCCATTTTTAATCAACAAAGAGATTCAAGCAAGCAACTATGTCTTTTCTGATGCTTAGGATTACGATCCGGGATGGAAAACGAAGTGAGGATTCCTCCCTCTCCTCATCTATATTGGAAACAGTGGAGGCCTAAAAAAAGACTTCCGTATCTTTCTTGGATACTTTCTTCTGTTCCATTATTTCTTTTCCTCCCACCATTTCTCTTAGAATCTTAGGCCACGCTCCTTAGCTACTTTTCTTTTGTAAAATCATTCGTTTCCTCTCAGTCAAAAGTTGCATAATTCCAGTAATTAATAATTTACCAGAATGCCCAGAAACTATTACATTTATGCCATTTAAGCGGGAATATTATCAAATTGCTCATGTCAGCTCATTGAATTTTGATTTCAGGAAAGCCATAGTTTTGGTGGCAGGTTAAAAGAGAGAACAGTTTGATATCAGAGAAAGACACATATCTGGAAAGACAGACCTTCTCGGGCTTGCAGACTCTAGGACAGGCTTCCATATGTAGGTTTGTTACCGTGTTTTTTCTTGTATAAGGACATATGGATTCTTTCAGGGCTTTTGGTGTTTCTTTAAAAGGCACAATCGTTACAGCAGCGAGACATTCCCCTGGGAAATGCCGAGCACGTCCACTCTGATGTTAGACTGTTTGCAGTTTGTGAGGGCAGCCCAGAAAAAAAGTGATTTGCATGGTCAAGCCAAAAGAGCACATCCACACACGTGCGCTCTGGACACTGCCCCCTTGTCACGCTCTCTTAAGGACAACATGGGACTGAGCGCTGACCTCTCTCATTATGGGTCTTTCAGTTTCTCCACTTTTGCCCAGCAACCTCTTCTACTTTTAACTCAACATTTCATTTTGAATTCTGCACATTTGCTGATGGCTCTGAATAAAAAGAATACTGTCACAGTATGTATTTTAATCTTGCCTCATATCTTGGTAAGAGTCCTATATTTTTGCTCTGTCTGATAGTTTAAACATTCAAAAAATACATGGCTCTATCCTCAAGCAAGGATTTTTCTCTTTCTAGGTTTCCTTTTTTTTTTTTTTTTTTCTGTCTTTCTCAACAGACACTGTGTTTTCTTTCATTCTTCAATTCAGTACTGCTTATAATGGCAAAGCTTCAGTTCTACTGAAGTCCAATACACTCCTCCACGTGATGTGTCATTGCGTTGTTGGCCAGACTACTGACTTTGTCAAGAGGAGCTCTAACACAGTGCTCTCTGGCTTGCAGAATCAGAGTTCTGACTCCTGTTCACCTCTCGTCGTCCTATGCCTGTCTTTGTTTTTCAACACAGTTGAAGGTGTTTTAATGTTTCTTGGATAAATATCCTCTAATACACATTAGATAAAAACTTATTTAAGAAACTTGTAAAAAAAATAAAATAAAAAATAAAAAATAAAAAAAATGAAACTTGTAAGTTTCTCAGTTTTTCAGTGTGATTATGCTATTTGATGTTGATACCAGAGTAACAATTTATTCCAATTTGGTGTACCACCAATACTGTTAATTGCTCTTATTTTGACCATTTTCATGCAAAAGTAATCATAGCTGGTGGTACTAACTCGTAATTCCCAAATGAAAGACTAGGCACTGCATGAAGCCCATGCAAGTGTAAGTTCTTTAGAGCAGTATATGATCGTATCTCCTTTTTATTGGAGAATTTATTTAGTTATAATTGGACTATTAAATGATATATCTATATTCTGGAATCAAGACCTTTTTTACTTTCTTTCTTCCTTTCTTTTTTTTTTAGCAGGACCAGGTTTTGAACTCATGACCTTGCACATGCCAGGCACTTGTGCCATAGAGCTATCGCCCTAGCCCCAAGACCATTTTTCTATGTGGTATGAATATTCTGTTTCATGCTTGGTCTCTTACTTGTTAATAGTGCTTTTCAAGTGCAATGAAACAAGAAATTATAAAAAAAAAACTTATTATTTTCTTTTATGATTATACTGCTAGGCTTAAAAATATTTGTCTATACCCAAGTTGCAGGTATTTCTTTTTTTCCCCAAAGCACTGTGCATTCTAGCTTACTTTTAGACTCATGTTCCAGTTTGTGTTTATTTTTATGTATGAGTTAAGGAGGAGAATTTTTTTCATTTTATTTGTTCTTTTGAATATCCAGTTGTCTCAGCACAGTTTATATCTTTCCTTTTCCTATTAATTCCCTTGTCATTTTAAAAGAAATCCTTGACTGTATACACATAAGTATATTTCTTTTCTTTCGTTTTTATTTTTGGGAGGGAAAGGTTCTTTTATTTGGCTGGCTCAGGCTGACTTAATGGTGGCTCTAGTGCTGCGTGCAAAGCTGGTGACAGAACTGTGGTCCCCCGGACCTGACTGAGTTTGCCTAAGCAGGTGCTTTAATCAACTGAGCTAACCCCCCACACATATTACTATATTTCTAAACTCAACTCTACCTATTAATCTTCCTACCTATCCTTAAGCTAGTATTACACAAATAGATTTAAAAACAAGGCAAAGTCAGCCTTGAATTCACAAAATACAAGTATAATTTTTCTTGTTAGTGCTTTAGTTGCTCTAAGTTGTTGATTCTACAAAGAGATGTCAGAGTTAATTTATCAGCTTCTAAAGTATGGATGTGCATTGCCTGTGATTCTGTGAGCATTGAAGACTTATTTGTGGAAAAATGACCATCATAATAGCATTGAGTTTTCCCGCCGAATAGCATGGCATACCTCTTGTATTATTGTGAAGACAATTTTTTTTTATATATTTTAGCAAAGATGTTTAATTTTCACTTAGAATTTTTTTTACTACAATGTTTCCTAAATGTCTTTCTGGAAATATTCTAAGTAATGCTGTACAGTTAGTTTGCTCCATGGATGTATGTGTTCATGCCCATGCCAAGTTTCACATTAGCTTCTTTCAGTGTCAAGTACGTTTCATTAGCTCCACCTACTCTACAT
>PVJA010049068.1:0-13893 GCA_004027025.1 Myocastor coypus
AAAAAAAAAAAAAAAAAAAAAAAAAAAAAAAAAAAAAAAAAAAAAAAAAAAAAAAAAAAAAAAAAAAAAAAGAAATCAATGTTAACCATGTCACAAAATGTTGCAATCTTTACAATTAAATATCAACTTTAATAAGTACAGCCATCATGCCCAGTCTCAATTGCTGTCTCAGCATGCCCCAGGGGCAGGACTGGTATGGCAGGCCTGGGGATCAAATCCCTAGCTCCTGCACCTGATTGCGGGCTCATTAATCTGCTGAGTTATTTGGCTGCCCCTTGATAGTAAAGTTTCTAAATGTTCTTGAGGCTGGAGATATAGCTTAGCAGCACAGTACCTGCGTGGCAAGCATGAGGTTGAGTTTGATTCCTGGTACCCAAAATAACAACAAAAACATACATATATGTTCTTGAAATGTGTGCAACAGCATTTTCTTTCATTAAACAGTAAGTTCAGTGTCTTCTAAAATTGGAGAGTTACAGAGCTGCCTGTAAACTTCTGTTAAATTTACTTGTTTTCTTTGAATGTAAGTCAGGTTGGCCTTGAACTCACCTTAAACTTGTGGGGATTCTTCTGGGCCTCCAGGCCTGGCTAAGTTTACTTTTTTTTTTTTTTTTTTGTCTTTTTGAGACAGGGTCTCGCTATACAGTTGAGGCTGGCCTTGAGCTCACTTTTGTAGCCCAGGCTGGTCTCAAACTCACACAGATTCTCCTGCCTCAGCCTCCCAAGTGCTGGGATTACAGGCGTGAGCCACCACGCCTGGCTACATTTTTTTTTTAAGTTTACATTTTAAATCCATGTGCTTCAATCTTGGGCTCATCAAAAAATTGACTTGTGATAGATGAGCAGGCAGGAAGAGAGGAATGAGATGAAAAAGTCTCAAGACGCAGAATCAAATCTCATGGTCATTATTTGTACTGATCCAGGATCAGAGTATCATCTCTAATGTCAGCTCCAGTGCATTACCAAGCCCACAAATAGTCAAAAGTCAGAGATGATGTAGAGATTAATTCTGAGACGTTGTCATGTACTCACTGGCCCCTTTAAAAAAAAAAAAAGTCTAATATCCAGGGTCTCCTTGCTGTTTGCTATCTGGGAAGGCACCCAGTAAAACCCCGAGTGGTCCACAGCACCCTCGGGGGACAGTCCCAGCTCTGGCCCGAGTTGTTGCCCGCCTCTCGCCTTCTGGATGCAGTCTCACAGCCCCCTAGTGACTGGGCCGGGAGCTGCAGTTGCCCTGAGCTGGGATAAGCCTAGAGGGAAGAGCAGGCCCTTTGCCAGGCTCTCCTTGAGCCAGTGGCTCTCTGTGCTTGTGTTACCGTACAGGCTTACGGAGCAGATAAAGTGAAATTACATAAACTGGAAGGCACTGAATTTTAAAATAATTCTGTGGCTTTGTTAGTCAAGCCCCTGAAACAGGTCACTGAAGAGTTGCTAGGCCCAAATCTATCATAAATCAGAGCAGTTAACACAGGCGAAGCTTGGGAAATCAATAGTCTGGTCCTTCACTTTGAACAACTAACTGAGTGGAGCCATGTTCATCTGTAATCTGGGGTACTGAAGCAGGAAGATTGCGAATTAGAGCCTGGGCCGTGTTTTTTTTCTGTGTGTAGGTTTTCAGTTTGTTTTGCTCTATTTTATGCAACATAGACACAGGGAAGGGAGGGTATTGTGGGAGACAAGGGGGGAGGCAGTGATATGCACAGTGCTCAGAGTGCACACAGCTCAGGCATTGTCCAGAGAAATAGCGGTGATCTCCAGGAGGGGCCTTAGCTGTCAGGGTAAGAGGTTAGAGTCTGGGTGAGGGCCTGAAGATGTGGACAGAGGCTGGGCAAGGGTGCATGGGGTCAAGGACATCCTTTCCTGATTAGCGGCCTGGCAGGTCTTGCAGAGTGAGATGGGCCCTCTCTCCACCTCATAGAAGGCCTTGAGTGTCAGGGAGGCCACCAGGGCCTCTAGGGACCATGCCGGGCAGTGGGGGGTGGGGATGGGGTGAGCCAGTCTGGCTAGAGATCTGATTTTTCTCTTGGCACTTCTGTCCCAGTGGCTATATTATTTTCCCACTGGTCAGGCTGTGCAGAGCACGACTGCTTCCAGGAGAGAATTCTGTTGCTAAGGGTTTAACCCTCTTGCCTTGAGTGGGTGACCACTTCAGGAATTGCTGTGGTCCTTGAGGGATTCTACATGAGGAAGGGATAAGATTTCACAGTGGTCAGAGTAGTTTTAATTTTTCAAATATCCAAAGGAGCGGGCTGAGGAGATAACCACAGTCTGAGCACCTGCCTAGCAAGTGCAGGAACCTGAGTTTGATCCCTGGTACCGCATACTGTGCTGGCCCTGGAACTGTGCGAGCCATGCTGGCCCTGGAATTGGATGTGGTGGTGCATGCCTGTACTCCCAGTGCTGGGGAGGCTCAGACTGGAGGGTCTATGAGTCTGAACTGCGTAGTGAGCCTGGGTAGTTTAGCAGTGTGGGCAGTGTCTCAAAATTAAAATATAATTTGTAAGGGCTGGAGATGTAGCCTCTGACACCTTATTTGAAACTTGCTTCCCCTTATAGACTGCATTTTGTAATGTCATTCTTTGTTCTTCTCTTTGCCCAGCACTGTAACTAATAAAAGAAAGAAAACAACACTTCAGATGGTTGCAATATTACCTCCCAGAGCCAACTCCTTCAAGGAGTGGGAACTAAAGGAAAAACATTGGTTCCCAGGCCTCCTGATCAGTAACCTGTAGTTTTTCAGAACTCAGAACATCTGTAAGCTTCCAAAGAGATACATCAGTGTGGAGCAAGCATTTGCTAGTTCTGTTGTCTGGGTGAAAGCAGAAGAATGCTTAGTGAGCTAGGGAGACAGCTCGGTGGTCTCAGCACCTGCCTAGGCAAGTGCAAGTTCCTGAGTTTGATCCCTGGTTCCACATGCTATGCTGGCCCTGGAATCCCAGGTGCACTGAGGTGGCCACTGAAACTGGGAATGGTGGTGTGCACCTGTAATCCCAGTGCTGGGGGAGGCTGACACAGGAGGATCACTACAAGTCCAAGCTATGTAGTGAGACCCAGTACCAAATATATATATATATATATATATATATATATAATTTTTTTTAAAAGATAGAATGCTTAGCCTGCATGGTTATACAGAGGAGAACATCACCCCAGAACAACAGCCCTGGAAGATGCACAACCTGGCCCATCCTTCTTGCCCTATCTTTCCGCTCCCTCAGAAAATCCCTGCCCAGTAACCTCCTTTGTGTGAATGGCCACTTGGACAGGAGTTGGGCCATTTTCCCGATCAGTTAGCTTATTTTAATGAAACCTGATTTCTTTCCCACTCACCCTCCCCTTCAGCATGGGGAGAACCAAGATGAGGAAAGTGTGGGATGGCCACATGGTCTCTTCAGAAACCTTGTGAAGTGGGAGCTACTCTTTTAGAGAACAGGGAAAGGGAGAGAATAGTTTCTTCCAACAGAAGTGCTCTAAGCAGTGTGCTTTTGGCACTGACCTCAGAGGCAAGTTGTGGAGTTTCTAGAGTCTTGATGATTCTCAGTATTAGTTGCAGGGTTCCACAGTGCATGCTATTGGTGGGCAACATAACACACCTTCCTAAGCACCATGGTCCCTATCCAGTGACAGCAGAAAGGGCAGCTTTTATTAGAGACTCCCTCCTTGGCCTGAGGCCTGATGTTGATTCTATGATTAAGGCTGCTGAGGGAAAACTGACCACCACATAGTAGCCTTTTTTAGAAAAAAAAAAAAAATAGCCGGGCGTGGTGGCTCATGCCTGTAATCCCAGCACTCGGGAGGCTGAGGCAGGAGGATCCGTGCAAGTTCGAGACCAGTAGAGGAAAAAAAAAAAAATAGTGCACTGAGGAGGTTCTGTCCAAGAGAAAAGATGAAGCAAAGGCAAGAAGTTGGACAGGAAGCCTGGCTACTACAGGAGGGAGGCTCCTGGGTGGTGGTCAGGGAATGGTAGTGATAGAGATTTAGGCAACTTTATTTATTTTGTGGCTTTCTGAGACAGCCTTACTATAGTGCAGGATAGCCTTGAACTCACTATGCAGCCCAGTCTGGCCTTGAACTCCTGAGGGGTCCTCTTGTCTCACCCTTGCAAGGGCTGGGATTGTAGCCACTCCTGAGATACTGACACTGCAAAGTAATCCATAAGGGAAAAGTCGGTGAGCACATGTATCATGTCAGTAGAAGTGATTGTCACCATAATTCCCAAACCCAAGGAATAAACCTTAATGTGCATAAAAATGTATCCAGACTCACACTCAGCCCAGACTCCTTTGTGGCAGACTGCTTTCTCTCCTTATCCACTATGCAATACACACACACACACACATACACACACACACACACACATTTAAGGTAGGATCTCACAATGTAGTGCAGGCTGGCCTTGAACTTAGTATGTAGCCTAGGCTGATCTCAGACTCATGAAATTGCCTCGGCCTCCAGAAAGCTGGGATTACAGGTGTGCACAAGTGCACCCAGCTTATTCCTTATACAACAGAGTCTGCTGATACTTCTGTCTATACGTCTTGGCTGAAATATTTAATCAAAGGTGTAAAAGGCCAAGGACCAAGGTGTGAGGGGCCAGCTTCCCAATATATTATCACCTTTACGGAGTGTTCTTATGTGTCTGGAGAGGGAAGGGGGCTGATATCAGGCACTAAAATCAGCATCTTTTCACAGAGTTACATCCTCTGGTCTGTTTTCATTTTTCAAACTAGGTTTTGCTAAATTGCAAGGTTGCCTAGACTGGGCTCAAATTTATCTCAGTCCTAGCATTACAGACACTCCCACCACCTGGATTGGAACATTATTTTTGTTTCTTTTAACTTGTTTCTGATCCCTGCTACACAGCTCTGGATCAAGGTCTAATCAAATGCTAAGCCCCTTCTTGTCTTCTGGGAAGGGCCCTGAGATATTCTCTGGAATTTATCTCCTTTTCTTGTCCTGACCTGGTAGACGATGAGGAAAATCCTCACATGGATTTCCTGGGAACTGCAATTTTACAAGGGGCGCATGTGGGAAAATTCTGCCCAAGGACAGAAGGGGCTCTATGTTTGCCTAAACTTATTTATTAAGCTCCTTAGGGAAAAGTCTTAAAAGCAGCCCAACCAGACTATCTAAATACATGGTATGGAACCGAGCTTTGTTCACAGACTGTGGCTGGAAATAGGTTAGACAGATTTGGGCCCGAAGGACTCTGGGAGGAACAGAGATTTGCACCGCAAAGGTATTTGTTGGAGAGGAGCTGACCCTGGAGCTGACCCTGGGAGCTTGCCCAGCTGATGTTTTGACCTGGCTGATCCAGGCCTGGGACTGTGGTTGGGAAAACATCACAAACGCACTCTGCTGGTCAGAGGTCAGGGGAGGGGGCAGAAAGGACAGAAAAAGGGCTGTGTGAAATGGGAATCTGAGTCACTGCTGCTGGAGAGGAAGAAAATAGCACGTGGCCTCCTGAAAAAGCTCTTTCAGGGTGTTTCTTTTGGCAGCCTCTCCTCTGGAGAGTATCCCTTTGCTCTCCCCACTACATTTTGAGACTTAAAATGAAGCCACCTTCAAGTAAATCCTCTCCTTCTCCCCTCAAGAAAGAAAATAAAAGGAAACGGAGGGCATGTCCAGGAATACGGGTCAGACTTGGCATGAATTCCTACCCAGGAGCTGAGAATGTCTGTAGTCACCTCCGGAGCTTGGTCTTCTGGCACCCCCTTGAGCATGAGACTGGAACTGTGTTCCCTGATGGAACTGGTAAATCAACCTGGAGCAGGGTAGCACCGGAATCCCAGCCCTTGCAAGGGTGAGGCAAGAGGACCCCTCAGGAGTTCAAGGCCAGACTGGGCTGCATAGTGAGTTCAAGGCTAGCCTGCACTGTAAGGCTGTCTCAAAAAGCCACAAAATAAATAAAGTTGCCTAAATCTCTATCACTACCATTCTCTGACCACCACCCAGGAGCCTCCCTCCTGTAGTAGCCAGGCTTCCTGTCCAACTTCTTGCCCTTGCTTCGTCTTTTCTCTTGGACAGGACCTCCTCAGTGCACTATTTTTTTTTTCCTGTTGAGACAGGGTCTCACTGTGGTCTATGATGGCCTCAAAATCATAACCATCCTCCTGTGTCAGCCTCCTGAGTGCTAGAAGTACAGGTGTGCACTACCATGCCCTGCCTATTTCTTTTCTTTTTTTTTTTTTTTTTTTTTTTTGTCTTTTTTGAGACAGGGTCTCATGCAGTTCAGGCTGGCCCTGAGATCACTTTTGTAGCCCAGGGTGGTCTTGAACTCACACTGATCCTCCTGCCTCAACCTCCCAAGTGCTGGGATTATAGGCGTGTGCCACCACGCCCGGCACTTATTTTTTTTCTAAACAAATTTTATTTCTTCTTGCATTTTTTGTCACTAATCCTCAGAAGAAAAAGCTGTACAAACAATCAACAGGAATAGGCATTGCTGAAATTCATTAACTCTTAGCTTTATGGAAATATAAAATATATTTATATCCCACAGAACTCCACCTATTGTACGTGAAAAATTTTTAGTACTTCAGAGCATTGCACCATCAGTCATGATAGTTTTATTTTTTTATGATAAAAGTTTTAGAATGGGCGGTTTCCTTTAGAGTCTTTGCAGCCAATCTTTACTTTCCCATCTAGCCAGAGAGATTACTGATCTGCTTTCTGTCTCTATTGATTTGCTTTTCTGCTAATTTCATATAAATGGAGTCATGTAACAAGTTGCCCATTGTTACTGTACAGTCCTCAAGGTTCAACCATGGTATTTACAGTATAGCTCAGTGTTTTATTCCTTTCGAGGGCTGGATGATAATATCCACATTTTACTTATCCATTCATTAGTTGATGGATATTTGGGTTATTTCCAGCTTTTTGACTATGGTAAATAATAGTGTTATGAACTGTGGCATATAGTGTGAAGAACTTAAGTTTAGGTTTTTTTTTTTTTTCTTTATCAATATCTAATTGCTGGGGCTGGGGAGATAGCTCTGTGGCACAAGTGCCTGCCTAGCAAGTGCAAGGTCATGAGTTCGAACCTCGGTCCTACAAAAAAAAAAAAAATCCAACTGGTAAAAGGACTGTCCTTTCTGTGCTACTGTATAAAAGTTCAACCAACTGTACACTAAGAATTTATTTGTGGACTTTCAGTTCTGCTCAATGTGTAAGTCTATCTTCAATATCCCACTTTTTGGGCTGGGGAGATAGCTCAGCCATGTAAGTGCCTGCCTGGCAAGCACAAAGTCCTGCATTCAATCCCAGGTACCACACACACACACACACACACACACACACACACACACACACACACACAGAGCACTGTTTTTTGGTCTTTTCGTAACAGGGTCTCTCACTCTGCAGTTCAGGCTGGCCTTGAGCTCATTTTGTAGCCCAAGCCAGTCTCAAACTCACAAAGATCCTCCTGGCCTCAGCTTCCCAAGTTTTGGGATTATAGGGGTGCACCACCACGCTCGGCTGCACTGTCTCGATTACTGTTGGTTTATAGAAATTTTTGGTGAGCTACTACTACTAGGGAAAATCACCCACCATGATCTCTTCTCCTAAATTTTCATTCAGCAAGGGCTCATCCAGCAATTTCCAAGGCTTTGTTGGTCTTCTATGTGTTGCATGCCCTTCTCTAGACAATGTACAGCAATAGTGTACTGTGAAGCAAGGAGCTTCAGCAAGCTTTTCAGTTCTACCTTGATAAGTGGTAACAAGAAAGCTTGAGCTGTAATAAAGCTCATTAGGTCTATGTTTAAAATATTTAATTCCCTTCCATTTATTTATTTTTGTTTTTTGTATTCTAGGGAAGGATCTATTGGGTATTCAGAGTCTCACTACTAGATGGGACTCACAGTGATCTGCCTATTTATAGCCTCCCAAGACCTAACCCACTCAGCGTGCCTGGGGTTGGGGCCAGCAGGGCAGGCCCAGGGATCAGAAACCCCAGCCTCTGCACCTGCTTGGAGGTGGCTTAATCTGCTGAGCTATCTGGTGGGCCCTACCTTTCCTTAAAATCTGGCTGGTCTCAAAATGATGCCTCAACTCCAGTGCCACCATAACAGCACAGTATTTGAAAAACAAATTTTGTTGAATAGGAAACAAAAAACAAATGATTAACATTAACAAAGCTGCCAGGCGTGGTGGCTCACGCCTGTAATCCCAGCACTCAGGAGGCTGAGGCAGGAGGATTGGTGTGAGTTCTAGACCAGCCTGGGCTACAAAAGTGAGCTCAAGGCCAGCCTCAACTGCATAGTGAGACTCTGTCTCAAAAAGACAAAAAAAAAAAAAAAAAAAAAAAAAAAAAAAAGCATTATCAAAGCTCAGGGGCTTTTGTTATACTTAGTAACAGTTTTACCAGATCTTCCCTTTCCTGAGCCAGACAATTCTCTGATGCTGACGTTATTAGTATCATCTTTTCCAGTGTATTCAGATGTGGGACAGCTAGAAAGTAAATGCTCAGACTTCCCCTTATAAGCCAGTACAAGATCCTATAATTTTTTAAAAAAGTTATACGCAAAACCTTATTTTGGGATAAAATATTCAGTCCTAAAAGAATATCAGTTTCAGATGTTTAGTTTTTGGAAACACTTTAATAAATTAAAAAGCATTCTTGGGCGGGGTGCGGTGGCTCACGCCTGTAATCCCAGCACTTGGGAGGCTGAGGATCAGTGCGAGTGTGAGACCAGCCTGGGCTACAAAAGTGAGCTCAAGGCCAGCCTGAACTGCATAGTGAGACCCTGTCTCAAAAAGACAAATAAATAAATAAATAAATAAATAAATAAATAAATAAATAAATAAATAAAATAAAATAAATAAAAAAATTAAAAAAATAAAAAAGCATTCTTGGACTCGGGATGTAGCTCAGAGGTATGGCAATTGTCTACTACCAAGGTCAACGGTCTGGCTTTCATCCCAGGATGAGATATAAGTGAATTCTAAGAAGCACGAAAATACGCAAATACTTTTATCCAGCCGAAAGAGCATCATTTTTCACTTAACTTCTTGAAAACTCCACAGAAAACGAAAGCGACAATGGAAAATAACTTTTCTCCCCGCAGCGCCAGGGACAGAGTCTGGACCTTCCCTCTGAGTTACATCCCCAGATTTATTTTCCCCCTCTCACTTTATATTTTGAGACAGGATCCCGCCGAATCGCAAGGTTGCACACTCTGGCCTGCAACTTTTGACAGCCTCAACCTCCCATCGTGCTGGGATTACAGTCGTGTGCGCGGGACGTAACACCGAAGCACAGGTCTTCCCACATTTGTCGTCGGATGCCCTGTATTGGATTCGGGGACCCTCCGGATGTCACTGACTCACATTTTGAGTACCATGGAACTGGGTCCTTTTTCAGGTGGGAGCAGAAGAAAAGCTATGAGTATTTAGGAAGTGGTTACTGCGATCCGCTGTCACACGGAAAGGAACGGCGGGGAGACAGGTGACCGGCGGCAGCTGCCCGTGGGGCCTGGGAAGGGGCTGGGACCGCGAGGACGGGAGGAAGCGGCCCACGCACCCAGAATTCACGCTCGCGTGGGTTCTCACTGCCGCCGCGGCCGCGGGACCCCGCCTTGAGGGCCGCGGCCCGGCCCGCGGTCGCCCTTCCTCCCGCCGCCTCCGCCGCCCGAGCGGCGCCGCGCTCGCGCCGACGTGGGCACCATAAAATTTCGTGTTCAAAACGCGCGAGCAGCGACTACGGAGGCCGAGAGGGCGGCGGCGGCCGGGCATGCAGCCGGGCGGCGCGCGGCGGGCGGGTGGCGGCGGCGATGAGCGACATCGTGGAGAGGACGCTGACGGCGCTGCCGGGACTCTTCCTGCAGAGCCCGCCGGGCGGCGGGCCCGCGGCGGCCAAGGCACCCTTCTCACGGCTGGGGGGCCTGGTCCGCGGCGTCACCGCGCTCACCTCCAAGCACGTAGGTGCCGGCCGGGCGGGGCCGGGCGGGCCTGGCGGGCGGCAGGGCGCTCGCAGCCCTGCGGCAGCCTGGAGGCGCCTTTGGCCGGCCCCAGCGGCTCCGGGGCGGCCGGGTCTCCACCGGCCCCGGGGTCGGGAGCGGATTCAGCCTCCTGGCCGCTCTCGGAGTTCCCGACGCCCTGGAGGGCTAGGCTGGCGTGCGTTGCTGATCGCCGGGCGCCGAGGGCGGTGTCGGCTGCGCGCGTCCCGGGGCGTATGAGTGGCCGGCGTCCCGCCCCGCGCGTGTGGACCCCTGTCCCCCTTGCCTGCTCCCCCGGCAGCGTCCTCCCGAGCGCTTGCTGTCCTCTGACCCCCCTCGCCTGCTGTTCCCTCTGCCCCTCGCCTGCTCCCCGGCTGCGGGCAGCGTTCTGCCCGGCGCGAGCTGTATCCTCTTCCCCTCGGCTGCTCCCCCAGCTATGGGCGCCGGGCGTCCTCCCCGGCGCGTGCTGTCCCTTGTCCCTCTCGCCGGGCAGCGCACCCCTGCGCAGACCCTGCCGTCCCAGCCTGCCTGTGGATCTCGGGGCGCGGGAGGTTACTAGGCCCAGGGTTGGGCAAAGAGAGAGAACCCTAAATTCTCCCGAAGTGCAAAATGCACTGCGGACGCCTCTGCCTCAGCCTGGCTTTGAATGCGAACTGTTCCAGAAGTGAAGTTCCCACAGAGTTTGGGGAATGGCACGGGGTGTGTAAGGGGCTGTTTCAAAGCTTCGAGGAGGTCGTGTCGTAAAAACAGTGTGTCATAATTTGTGCAACAGATACTTAGGGAGCAGGAGTGTGTGTTAGACGCTGAGGAAACTACATTATGATGTTCTGTCAAAGAACTGACTGTCCATGGGAGGCTTAAGTGTAAACTTTACAAGAAGGCAATGTGTCAGGAGAAAAAGACCCAGGATGATAAAAGGCTAGAATGTTCTTCAGAGCTAATTAATGTAAGATGACACTGCACTGGAGAATGTGGGCCTGCTGCATGTTCCATGATCATTATTTGTGGACTTAATATTGTTGTGTTAATGTTTCTGACCTTTGCTCAGTTTTATGAGATGCTGAACAGCATTTGTTTTAGGGCAAGACCTTGTCTCAAAACACACACACACACACACACACACACACACCCATAAATGATAGGGCCAGGGAGATAGTGCTGTGGCATAAGTGCCTGACTGGCAAGTGCAAGGTCGTGAGTTTGAACCTTAGTCCTGCAAATAAAAATAAAAATAAAAATAAAAATAAATAAATAAAATGTTCCCAAAGATTCATGTTTGTAGAAGGTGACTGGGTCATGGAACTCTGGGGCAGACTTGCTTTTAGGAGGTGGGGGTTAGCCAGGTGGTGGGTCACTATGCCCCTTCTCCCTGCCCCTGCTTTCTTGATGCTGGCCAGATAGGGACTAAAAGGATGAGCTCCAGTAAACTTCTGCTCCTTCAAACTAAGTGTCAGGTATTAGGGCTCAGCAACTAGGAAAGTGACAGAGATGTAGATGTTAGTGAGATGGTTGGTTGGTTAAGAGTTGCTAGCAGTACTGCCACATGTAGGGTTTCAAACTGCAGTGTAAGACTAAAATTTTTTTTTATTATTTATTTTTTTTACACTAATGATTAAACTTAGGTCTTCTACCATGGAAATACATCACCAGGTTTTTTACTTTTTATTTTATTCAGTTAAGGTCTCTTAAGTGGCTGTGCCTGGCCTGGAACTCTGGATCCACATGCCTCAGTCTTCCAAGTAGCTTGGATTACAGATGTGCACATGTTCAAGCTGGCCTCAGATTCACTGGAAGTCCTGCTTCAGCCTCCCAGGTGCTAGGATGTTATGCCTGTGCCACCATGCTGGGAACAAAATTTAGAACTATACCAGAACATGTGCTAATTCAGTATATATTTAAGGATAGCAATATATTAGCCCAAAATGGGACCAGTTTTTTTCTTTTTAAGTGTTTAAGGAGATAAAATAGAATGGGAACACTGCAGCTGGACTACACTGGGGTGTGTGCATGAGAGTGAATAAGAAGCAGGGCATAGCCATGACCCTGGCCTCTTGCAAGGCTGAGGCAGGAGAATTACACATTCCAGGGCTGCCTACGCTACATGATAAGTTAAAGCCAGCCAGGACTATGTAGAAAACACTGGCAAAAAAAAAAAAAAAAAAAAAAAAAAAAAAAAAAAAAAAAAAAAAAAAAAAAAAAAAAAAAAAAAAAAAAAAAAAAAAAAAAAAAAAAAAAAAAAAAAAAAAAAAAAAAAAAAAAAAAAAAAAAAAAAAAAAGAAAAAAAGAAAGGAAAGTAACTCTTGCTTTTTTATGTCTTCTTTCCCTATTTCTATTCCATGAAGACCTTTTAGTTCTAAGAGGAAGTTGTGAGACTCTTATCCTGGGGCAGGACATGAAGAATTGCTTTCTACTTTCCACTTTTATTTTTATTTTTTTGTCTTTTTGAGACAGGGTCTCACTATGCAGTTCAGGCTGGCCTTGAGCTTACTTTTGTAGCCCAGTCTGGTCTTGAACTCACACAGATTCTCTTACCTCAGCCTCCCAAGTGCTAGGATTTCAGGCATGTGCCACCATGCCCAGCTCTACTTTTTATTTTTTAGAAGCATTTCTCTGCGAATTAGCCTTTTCAGGGGCCAGTATTTGAGTGACTAAATGAGAATAGGTCAATTATCCTGGGAATACTCTCTGTAGGGATGATTTTGAGTATTGGTGAGATGTAGACCTTAAGCATATATTTACCTCCAAATAATGTCCCCCCACCCCCTCTTTTTTTTTTTTTTTTGTCTTTGAGACAAGGATTTCAGCATGTAGTTCAGGATGGACTTGAACTCACTTTGTAGCCCAAGACTGGCCTCAAACTTGAATCAGTCTTCCTGCTTCACCCTCCTGAGTGCTGGGGTTACAAGTGTGTGTTACCACACTCAGGGAGAATAACATTCCTTTATAAGTGAAAATAGAAGGGCTGGGTTGATAACTTAGTAGAATAAGTGCTTGTCTGGCAAGTGCAAGGGCCTGAGTTCAATCCCCGGTACTACAAAAATATAATTGAAAGTAGTATTTTATTTTTCAGCTTTTTACAGGGCCAGTGAGATAGCTCAGCTTGCTTACGCAAGCTTAGGCAACCATAGGGACCATGGTTTGATCCCTGCCACCACATATGGTGCCAGCCCCACCACCAGGGCAGGCTGAGTTGGCCATAACATACATATATCCATACATAAAGTTTTTCTTTTAAATACTATTACAGTTTTAAAAGATAGTTATTCAAGCACTTAAATATGTTCACCTTTTAAGGAAGAAGAGAAATTAATCCAACAGGAACTGATCAGTCTGAAGGCGACTGTTTCTGCTCCCACGACAACACTGGTAAGTTTGCATTTGGTGCCTACACATTTGATGTGAAATCTGGCCCACTGGCTGGCAGCGGCATCAAGCTGATAATTTCTCAGGTCTCTTATAGTTGAAGTTGGCTATGGGTGGTAGCAGACATCACCTTAGGTCTTAACATTGGGTGGCTGCAGTGCACCACGTGGAGCAGACTGTGGAGAATCAGGATGGAGGGGACGGTAGTAACTTGTGATCGTGCACTCCTAGGACGCCAGTGCTCATCCTCTTGTTTTAATGTTGTGTGCTCTGAAAGGTTAGGATGTGCTATTTAGCATGTTTTCTTTCCAAAACTGATAGGTTTTTTTTTTTGGAGGTCTGGGAGTATTGAGACTGTAACTCAGGGCTTTAGGAAAGCCAAATTTACACTTTATGCCACCCCACACCCAGGGCAGTATACCCCCTGCCTTTTGGGGGGTCTATGTTGGCTGATAGATAGAATAATTGTTTGTTGCTCTGAAACTGAGTGTATTACATGGCAGTTATATCAAGAGCCAGTTACATGTTTTTTTGTATATATATATGTGTGTGTATATATATATATATATATATATATATATATATATATATA
>PVJA010049069.1:0-13858 GCA_004027025.1 Myocastor coypus
TTCTTCTTCTTCTTCTTCTTCTTCTTCTTCTTCTTCTTCTTCTTCTTCTTCTTCTTCTTCTTCTTTTCTTTCTTTCTTTCTTTCTATACAGGGACTTTCTATGCAGTTTGGACTCACAGTGATTGTCTTGTTTGAGCCTTCTTAGTGTTGAGATTACAGGCATGTACCACCACACCTGGTTTTGGGGCTAACATAGCATGTGGTACCAGGGATCAAACTCAGGTCCTTCCACTTGCCAGGCAAGCCCTTAGACTGCTGGCCTATGTAGCAGGGAGATTTTTGTTTTGTTCATTTTGTCTTTGTAGCCCCAGCTGTCCTCCATTCTCCTGCTTTTCCCCTTGAGTGCTGGCCTCACGGGTATGTGTTACCACGCCCAGTTCAGGAGGATGCTGATGCTTCTTACTTCTACCTCAGGTGTCTGTCTGCTCCAAGTGGAGAGGATCACTCTGTCTTCAGTCCTGTAAGGACTTGTGTCATGGAGAAACCTGGGTGAGGTGGCATCATTGTTCCTGTTCATCACAGTGATGACTGGCTGTCTCAGCAGAGCGGTGCCCTGACTGTAGCAAGAGCACTAGTCGGAAGCCACAGCAACTTCCTTGGGTTGGAACTAGATACTTAGCTGTGTGTTTCTACTGTGTGCTAGATAGGGCCAAACTAGGCCCCAACACATACTCCTGGAGTAGAGGGAGATTCGTGTTGATGGTGACAGGCAGCATGGATCTGCCTTGTGTGGGAATCAGGGGCTCACGGGCTTGAAAGCCATGAACAGGGCTCTGGTCTGAGGCCTATTGTGTAAATGAATGAAGTCTAGGCTTATACAAGATTTCCACTTTGATTTTTCATTGTCTTACTTAAGATCTAGTACAGCTAGCCAAGCCAGACCAAAGTTGGCTACTTCCAGCTTCATCCTTTCAACCTCACACTTCAAAGGCAGTCCACTGAAACAATTAGCAGATGATTACTATGGACTTTTAACTAGGAGATCCAACACCGTTGTCAAGTAATTAGTTTGTCTGGGCTCCTGGGATCTTTCTCTTCCAGCTGACATAGGCAGGCTGGAAACTCAGGATTAACCCAGGGAAATTGTGGTGCCCTGGTGGAAATGACTCAGGGTCTCAGTGTGTCTCCTTTATGGCCTGATCACCTGCTGTGTATGCTTAAAAAGCAATTAAGTCTCAAGAGAAAGATGCTCTCAGGCTGCTCTATGAAAAATCCTCTTTGCAGTTAGAGGAGAAATGTGAGTTGCTGTCCTCACGAATGATGAGGGACTCTTGGCTGCAGTTTGTAGCTGTTCACACCGATGCTAGGAACTGGGATTATAAGGCAGGGAGCAAAACATAGTCACGCTTTGAGATCCTTCCCCCAGGGCTTAGAGAAAACAAGAAATAGATTTGTAAATAACAAGCCAACTGGCTACATAAAGGCATGCTGGGGTAGAACACACTAAGGCTCAAGAAAAGTGCTTCCCTTGAGGATGGAAGGGACTAGAAGATAGTGGTATCTTTGAGTTTTTGCAGGTCTCTCTTGCATATTACAAAGCAAGAATGGGAGAAACGTGTTATCTAATCATGCAACTCTTCCTCAATGTGAATACAGCAGTGGAGGGAATGAAGTGTCCTGATTATGAAGCGGGAATCAGATCACCTGGGTTCATAGCTCAGATGGGGGAGACAGGTGAGCAGTTACAGTTGAATAAGGTTTAATTTTTGGTTTACGAACTGGAAAAACAATAATGTCTACCTCATATGATTGTTTTGAAATGCAATGCATGCACATTCCTACAGCATAGCTAGAATGGTGTAGTCAATAAGTGCTAGGCAGCTTTATCGTCCCTAGGAGGATATCAACATTATTTTAATTAATTTGTTACAAAAGTAGGGCCAGCTGAATAGAAGTGGACTTAAGGAAGTGCTCTTCTTTATCAAATTACAAGAAAAGATCAGTAGGCTTATTCCTCTTTGACTCTCTGTGGAGGCCAGTTCCATAGAAATAGACACATGGGAATGGCTTGGCAGCTAAAGAGCTTGGTTCCTTTTTCTCCCTTAGTGTCACACAAGTTGTTGCCTGTCCAAAGAAATCCAATTGAAGCTTCACATTTCAACAAACACATGACTGGATTCCCCAGCGGTCAGTGAAATGGCCAACTCCATGGTAAACCCAACCCACCCCTGGATCCGATGTTAATTACAACTCAAAAGCAGATGGTGTCTAAATCTGGGCCCATCTGTTCCACATCTGTGGGTCATTTCCCCCATGAAGAAGACAGCTATGGCCAACTGGCTCTTGCTTCAAGAAAGACTGGACTTCTGCATTTAAGAAACTGTCTTACTGTTTGTCATGGTAAGATTTTCTCTGATCTACACAACCTCAGCCACATTCTGTCAGATATCCATGCAAGGAAAAGCCCATGGAAATCCCCAAGCAGGGAAAACTGTTGCTAGCATCCAAGATGCTCCCACATTAATTAGGAAGACATCTGAATACGACCAGACAGGTCTACTGCTGTGTAAGACAATCCCCCACACCCACCCTCTCACCTCACTATGCATATAATTCCAACCATCAGCTGGCCTGAGTAGAGAGACTACTTGATTAGATTCTATTGCTCATTACACTACCTCTCTTTTTAAAGAACTGACAAAGGAATACTCTTCTTTAAAGAAAACAATCTATTATCTGAGCAGAGGACTACACATCACAGTTCCTGTAGGAAATGACAGTGTCACTAGGGTCTGATCAGATGGAGACTTTAAATCTGCTGGTATCAGCCAATAAGGGACACATTCCTTAACAGACAATGAAGGTCCCTCTTCTAGGTTACATTTTCTTAGCAAATTTGTAGGCATCAAGCAGAGACTGAGACCTTTGACGGTGGATCTAACACGCACTATTGTTGACTAATGGTGAACCAGGGCTCTAACACAGGGAGTGGTAAGTGGAACAGATGTACACATCAGCCCAAATCTGACATGGGACAGCTGAAGACACAAGAGTAGCCTCCTACCCACGACCTCCTCCCACCTCCCCTGTGGCTTTCTGCTTTTGGCCTGAGGTCCTGTCAGGGCTAGGAATGTTTCTCAGCCCACATGTAGAGCAGCCTGAGCATAGCCAGGGCTTAGCAACCCAGGGACAATTGGTCTGTGAACTAGGAGTATAAGTGGGAGTCAGTGAAGTAATAACTTGACTTCTCAGCCCATGCTGGAATGATTCCAAGTTGACATCTATACTGTTTCTCCAAGAATCTGCAGTGGGACTGAGTCCAGTTGTCCATATCACTAACCAGCTTTCTAATTTTCTCTTTTTTAGCTTTTTCTCATTTGTTGTCTAGCTTCCTTTATTCCCATCTCTTCTGAATCTTGGGAATCATCTCTAATAAGCTACTCCAACTTGGAGGTATGGGAGAGCAGTCCTGTATTACCGCATGTGTCCAATTATGAAATTTTCTAGAGTCTTGCAATTGAGTTGGCATAACATTGATAGCTTAAAATTGGCCACATTTTGAATATTGCATCCTAGAAATGTACAAATGCTGCCACTGAGAGCTTTTGTATAGTTGCTTTTCAGCAGAACCAGTTGTTAAGTGTTTTCAAGCATACATGCCTTTGTCCCCATACATTTTATCTAGAGTTTGCTTTGGGGAGCACCCAAAGTAAGAGTGTGAGTGGCAAGTGCCCCATGTGGAGCCAACACACGAACATTTATAGGAAAAGAATAAAAATTTGCTGTGGCCTTAAGTGGGAGTCAGTGGACATTTCTCTGTGGGCAAAAGGGCAAATGTTTCTCAGTACATTTACCTGATGGAACAGAATGTGTTACTGGATTTAGGGTTAAGTAGGTAGGTAGAGGAACTAAAAGTGTTTTTTGTTTTTTTTTTTTTTTTTCCCACTTGCAAGTCATTTCAGAAAAAAATTAAGAGAAAATATTGGTGACTTTGGGTTTCCCCCCTAAAGATTTATTAAGTAAAACACACAAAAGGAAAAACCAAGGAAGAGTGAACATTGATAAAATGAACCAAGAAAACAAAACCAACCCATAAAAAATTTTTGATGTTTAACAGATATTTTTTTAAAAAGGCATATATTGGGAAAAACAGCTGAAAATTATGTCTCATACATTGGTGTATTCAATATTAACAAAGAACATTTATTGTACAAAACAGGAACATAATGAACCAATTAAAATGAGGAAAATATTTGAACAATCACTTCCTTAAAGAAGATGAATACATCAGAAAGAAGGTCACGAAGAGTTTTTAAACATCATTAGTTACCAAGAAAATTCAAATAAAAACTATGTCATACCTCTCTAAACAGACTAGAAAAACTAAAATTAAAAAGACTGACAATATTAAATGTTGCTGAGAGTTTAGGACAACTGAAACTCTCCTAGGTTGTTAATTGGAATACACAGTAACATGGGTGAACAGTTGGGTGGCAATAAAATGTGATCGAATCATGTAATGACCGTTTTAATTAAGATATTTATTATAGCAAAAGATACCTTGTCATTTGTCTCCCTCAAAATAGACCCCTCACTTCAGACACTTATCCCATCACTCTTGCCACTTTCTGAAGCACTCCTGGAAAGTCTTCTTTTATGAGGGTCATTAGTTGTCCTGCTGTTGCTGCCTTGATTCCCTGAACTGATTAAAAAATTTATCTTTCACGGTGACTTTCAAATTTTAAGTTTCTGTAATTGCCCCTTTTGCTAGCCTGGGGAGAATCATTATTTAGTGTCACCACTGACACATTTTTCCCTTGTTCATCATTTCACTTGTAAGCCATCTAAACATTTCCCGCAATGAATAACACTCTTTTTGACACATGATCAAAGTGGATTCTATGTTGTAATCGCACAAGACCATGTTGGAAAGTATGAATACCAAAACATGAGTTTAAGGGCATTCTTTTTCTCTTGTATTTAGTACAGGATCTACAGGGTCTCACTACACAGATTGAATTTGTGATCGTCCTGTTTTCAGCTTCCCAAATGCTGGGATTACAGTTGCTCACCACCATGCCCAGTCTCAATCACAGTCTGAGCATGCCTCAGGGGTGGGGCTGGCACAGCACAGTGGGGATTGAACCCCAGTCCCTGCATCTGCCTAAGCAGGTGCTTTTATCTACTGAGCTATCTTGTCAGCCCTTTTCTCTTGCATTTTAAAATTATTTATAACAGTTTCAAAAGAGATGGTCAGAACTGCCTGGAGCATGACTTTTTCTCTCATAGCATCATCTGGATGAGTGATGGAAAATTTTTGTTAGAGGTTTCAATGATATAGACAACCCACTGTGGCATGCATGCCATAAGCTTGTTGCCACTGACCTAGATGATTTCCAAGTACCCCAGATCTCATGGTTGGTCTTTCATGTTTTTGTGAACCTTCTCCTGGTGGATCTGCCTGCTGCTGCTGCCACTGCTATACTAGGTGGGATTCTCTTCTCTTTTCCAAGTACTCCCCCCCCCAAGCAGAACTGGGAATTGAACTCAGGCCCTTGTGCTTGCCAGGCAAGCGCTTATTCTACTGAGCTATCTCCCCAGCCCTCTCTTCTCTTTTCCAAGTACTTTTCTGAGCTCTTTCTGATGTAAGATCCATACCTGCTGTCTGTGGGCCATGTTGAGATATATCCGGGAACTACCCTACATAGATCTGAATAGTCTTGCTGAGATCTTCTCTGTGTCAG
The DNA here is from genome assembly GCA_004027025.1 of Myocastor coypus. NCBI lineage: Eukaryota > Metazoa > Chordata > Mammalia > Rodentia > Myocastoridae > Myocastor > Myocastor coypus. Next base: position 5,685 of record PVJA010049069.1, read on the forward strand.
TTTCCTGATGATTTATTGTCAGAGCTCCCTGAAAGTCCTCTTCCCTTCTAGCCACATTTCTAAGTCATCATTTGCTTCTTTTTCTTGTGTTGATTCTTCTCTAGCAAGTTGTACCTGATGCATCTGTTGGTTTCTGATCATCTGCAGAAGTTGTTTGGCTTTAAATCTGGCAGATCATCCTCAACAACACACATGGAGTTACCTTCCTGCTTTAACTGAATCAAGAAAAGTGAAGTCTGCATTGAACATTAACTCTAGACCTGATAATGCGGAATTCAAGTGAAACTAGTATTTTCCTGATTTTCTAACTGCAACCACCATAAGTGAAATTTCATTATTAGGGTCAACGCTGAGCCTCTCTGGCACTCTGAACTGTTAAGCAGGATTCGTTCCAAACTCTAAACTCTCAAGACATTTCTCATAACTTGAATAGTGAAAAAGTCACCATCACTATATTGCGAGAACGCTGCTGTAAAAGTGCATGGCACAGACTTTACTAGCAACTCATCCAGCCAAGCTCACCCCTTCTTCTTCACCTAGCTGTTGTAAAATTGAGGGTGACGCCACAGACATTGCGACAGATTACTCAGGAAATGCTGAGCACAGGCTGAGCTTCCTTGTATCTAGTGGAAAGTGGACTGAGTGCTTATTTCAGGGCGATGCTGACTTTGGGGGAGAGTGAGAAGCCACCCAGTGCCAGATCTGCTGAATATGGTCCATGAGGATGTGCAGTATAATGCTTTTCTTTGACAGAAATTATCATAAACTTTTGAACTAATTCAGAACAACATGAAGGTAACTATAAAAAGACACTCAGAAAAGAGGACTTCTGGAATGGCTTCAGAAAGTGACAAGCATACTGGGATACATGTTTTGAAAGAAAGGAGAATTTTGTGGGGAATTAATGGTAATTGTTTTTTACTGTAATGACTTTTAATTCAAATATTCACTGTCATTTTTTTTTTTTTTTTTTTACTAATACTTACACCCATCCTAGGCATTTGCCCAAGGGGAATACCATTTTTGAAGCCACTACAGTATGTGAATTTTCACAGCAGGTTTACCCATAGCCCAGATGTTTATGAGCTGTGAATGGACAAGAACACTCCATTCTACCCATCCAGTGGATTCTATGCATCAGTAAACAGGAATGGACTCCTCTTTTCTACAAAACAGTCACACAACTCCATGGATAGATTTCAAAAGCAATAATGTTGTGTGAAGTTCAACATCATGGATGTTACATGTGCTGGGTATGATAGATGGAAAGCTGCCCATTAGTAGAACTTGTAAACAAATTTCAAGGCATGAGAAAACAGAAGACAAATCCCAAATGGCCTATACCAGTGGTGGTGAACCACTGGGATGTGTGTGCAGGGGGCTATTTGTCATCATTGAAAGCTCTAAAAGGCTCATCATCACCGGCCTAGCTTCTTTGGAATTGTCAAGGTTGTGAAAAATATAGAAAAACCAAGACTCCTCCACAGATGAGAGGTAACTAAAGAGGCATGACAACCAATGCAATGAGTAGGGATCCTGCATTGCAGCAGCAAGGGAGATTAGTGGGAAACCATAAGATTTGGTGGAGTCTGTAGATCCATTTGCACCACTGAGTCAGCATCACTGCCTGTTCTGATCATCGTGCTATGGTCAAGCAAGTTGTTAATATTAGGTGAAACCATCTAAAACTGTCTTTAAGTTTCTAAAACAGTGTATTTTGGGTCTGAAGTTATGCTTCAGTAGAGAAAGAAGTAGATCTCGGAGCCTACAAGTTTCTTCTTTCCCTCATCATCTACCTTGGGTGATGCTTCAATTATGTTCTATTCTAATCTGTTTAGCTTACACACCATCACACACACGTATTCATTCCACTTCTGATTCCATTGATGAGGGGGAAGATTATTGTTCAAAGTATATTTAAACTTCCACAGGATTATATTTTAAACATCCCATCCAGGTTGGGCTTTCCGAAGCCCATCACTAATAAAATAGAAATGGGCAGGTAGCTATAGAGATGGCTGCTGAGTTGGAGGTGGGGATGACAACAGATAAAGGGGTGAGTGAGCTGTCAACTCTCTAGTCACTGGTACTCTAGGGGAAAAGCCTTGGTTTATAGAGATTATCAATGTCCATGATGAAAATACTACCACTGTGATTGATTTTAAGCTAGCATCATCATGGCCTAGTTGGACAGAGAAGTGCATGCTGAACTCTTATCAGTCAGGCCAACCCATTGCCAACATCCCACAGGACAGTTATTTTGGCTAGGGGTTGGTCCTGGGCCTAGTATATTGATAAGTGGGAGAGAGGCTCTGATAAATATTTGGAGTTTGAAGAGGCTTCAAAAGCCTAGAAGAGTCAAGATATTACCATTATAGGATAGCCAAGATGACTAGTTTAACTTCACAAGGCATGAGCTGTAGACTTCTATGTCGTCCATGAGTTTCATATGGAAGGACCCGAAGTGCCCTGGAGGACCTGGGATATTGCATTGGCAGCATGTAGCCCAGGCCTATAGAACATCGACCATGATATGGACCATGAGGAGACCCAGGAGTAAAGACTTTTGTAATGAGAATTTGAGGAGGATGGGGAATACTCTGATCCCACACATATCTGTGGATCTAATGATTAATTGCACATTATTGTCATCTAAAGAAATTGCTTTTCCCATCACTTCGGGCTGTGAGGCCAGTAAGGATGTAATGCACCCTTATCTGTGCAGTAAGAGAAAAACTCCTACCCAGAGGAGGAATTACAGAAAGTAAATCACGTGAGACTCTGACAGAGGCAAGTGTCATAAACCTATTGTAGAGGTGACTTGGATCTCAGATGCTTGAGCTGCCAAGCTGAAATTGCATTTTGTTCCTTCTCTTTCTTTTCTTTTAGACAGATGGGCCACTACAGTAACATTTTTGTGCTCTAGCTAAAGACAGTACCTCTTTCTCAATTCAACATCATTATTTAGGGTTTGCCAGAGGAAAACCCACACTTATTAAGTGGCTTAACTCAACGGTGAAAATTTTCAGTTGACAGTGAATTCCTCACCACCAGTTTGGATCATTGGGTAGAGGAGAGAACAACTTAATAGGACAGTGTGAACATTCACAACATGAGCAATTTTCCCACTAGAATACTTTGTTAGCAAAACAAAAAGGAGTTTTATTTTGTATCCTTCATATGTTGAAGTACAGTGGAAAGAACATAAGCAGCAGGCAGCTATTATTTTCCTTTCCTAGTGCTAGGATCAAACCCAGGGCCTTGTGTACGTGGGGCAAGTGTTCAGCCATGAAGTTACTTCTCCAGCCCAACAGGCAAATTTGGATGTCCATGGTGCTATGCTCTAAATGTCTGTGTCCCTACCAAATTCATGTTATCAGTGTGATGATATCAGGAGACAGACTTATGATAGTTCTCATTTGGCCAAGGCAAAGAGCAAACAAAGAGTACAATGAAAGATGGCTAGAGGAAGACAAGAAAGTAGATGGCTCACAAGTGGGAAGGGGTCCAGGAGAAGAGATGGGTGCTCTGGAGGTGACTGTGACATAAGGAAGGCTCTCTCTACAAAGAGGTTAGTGACTAAAAGGGCAGAAAGCAGGAAACAATGGTGGTTTGACTAATGTAGCTGGAAAAGAGTTCATACTCATGAAGTGTCATGGTAGAAGGAGTCTGAGTCTGGGTCACTGTAGCAGCCATCAGTAGGAGGCTTGGTGCAGTTTTTGATCCCAACACAGTTTTGAGCTCCCAACCCCCTCAGCTCTGTTTGGAAGCATCCAGAGTAAAGGGAACACTGTGGGAACATGGCTTGGTGAACTGTGGCTCCTTGGCTAGGTTTACCTATAAGGGCAAGGTCTGGCTATGGTCCAGATCTATCCATGGACTGTGTGAAAGATTTGGTAGACTCTCCAGATTTTCCCTGCAACCTCAATCGCAGATACAAAGCAGACTGAGTTGATACATGTGTGTTAATCCTATCGTGGAACTGCTTGAGTACTCATCTAAAACACACAGACAGGTGAAGCTCAGCCTCCAGAGACCTTAAACAGCTTCTTCCACTGAGTCAGACGTGGAGAAAAAGAACTCTGAGTTATTCAAAGAAAATTCTTTCATACTCCTACTTTTATCAAATAGCAATAAGAAACAGAAACTGGGAGAAACAAGTTTGCATCTTATTTCTTTATCTGGTTGAGTGTCAGGGGGTGTGCGTGTGCACATTTGAGTGGGTGCAAGTAATACTACTTTTACTTATACAGTGTCTAATTTTATTTTATCATGTTCTACAACACCAAAGGTTATTTCATAGGGTTCTATAACTTTGTGTTTTCACTAATCAATTTGACTCAATTTCTCTATGTATTTTCTTACTTCTCATTCACATTTCCTTCCCTTTTTTCTGTTCTTTTCTTCTCATATCTTCTCTCTCTCAAACCTCCTCTCCTTTCCTTTTTATTCTTTTGTATATAAGTATATCATTAAAATACAGCTCCTTTTTTATTTCTGCTTTCTTACACGTCCTTCATTTTTACTCTTCATTTCTTTTCTGACAGCAGTGAAACTGTAGACGCTATCTCATCTTAAATTACTTACTGATATATAGAATGGTTTTTAGCTATTGGTATTACCTGTAGCTGTCTTCTCTAGTTCTTTGAACAGGTTGAATTGAGTAGATACTTCCACAGGGGGGAGAAAGTTATAGCCCAGGGCACATCATGAAGAGAAAGTCATTTACTAAAACTGTGTACAACAGAAATAGAAACATCCATCCTACATAAGAGAAACTGTGCTATAACATCCTATAACCCAGTGGTTTCCCAAATTTTCTGTTCAAGGAGATTATGGGGTCACAGAGGAGAGGAATTGATGATTTATAGTGGTTCTAACGAGAGTCACCTGGAGAGAAAACATTCTCTCAGGCTTTCACAGAGAGCAATCTGATCAAGCAATGGCTGTGACTCATTCAGATGGCTGACACTGACAATAGTACTTCAAAGCACTGTACATGGTTTCAAAGTAAATCCTAAGTGGATTTGACTGTCCTTGGGAGATAAAAAGTTCCATGTTTTGTTATGAAGATCTTACTTTAACTTGTCCTTAACCACTCAGCAGACAAGTTTAACTATGAGGCATAAAACATAAAGCTATATTAGTATGCTGAGATATAAAAGACTTAAATCAACAGCTTCTGACATTGTCAGTTCTGCCTATAATCCATTGTGATTCTGGAATACTGGACTATGTATACAACTACTTTCTCTTAGTTCAATGAGAAGAAATTTTTTTGTATCAACAATGATTAGAAAAATTATCATATCTACATCCTGTGCTCTGTATAACTACTATGAGGACAACAATATGCTTTGTATCAGTTACTCAGCATGTACTACTAACATGTTTTGAAAATGTCATATTGTTATTTCTTATTAAAAATAATAAAAAATAAATGAAATATTTGCAATAAGTAAGAAAAAAGAACAGAAGGTTCATGTTTTTGCTTAAAAAAAGAAGTGCCCATCCTAAATGAGCTCCAATCTTCCACACAAAATTAAGAATCATGAGGGAAAAATGTACCAAGATGCCTCCAAAAATTCACAGATCTCACATATATTGAAATGGATGAAAGTCTAGATAAAGAAATTTAAAAGCTATAAAACTTAGGAGATAAAAGATGATGCAAATAAGCAACAAAGTGAGGTCAATGATGTATGAGCTCAAAGAAGATGAAAATAAATAGCTGAATGAACTATGGAAGTTAATGCAGAAGATGAAGACTTCAGCTAAGAGAAGGGGACTTTACAATAGAACCAAACAACAGTCTTATAAATTATACCATCAATTAATTAAAGGAAAAACTTAACTGAAAGCTCTAGTGAGATTATAGGAGGACTTGAAGACAAGATGGGTATACAAGAGCATTCACACAGTAATAAAGAAAAAGAAATAATAAAATTATTCAAGATCTCTTCAACAAGTCTAAAGGAACAAATTTAAGATGTACTGGTTTTAAGGAATAAATAAGGCAGTGTGTGAAGAGAAGCTAATGGTGTGGAAAACCTACTCACTGAAAGTATAAGTCCCTAAATATGGGAAATGAGATGAATATCCAGGAATTAAATGCATTTTGAATTCCAAATAGACATGACCATTAAAGAATATTTCCAAAACTAGCATAATCAAATCTCAAGAATTCATAATGAAAAGTATTAAAAGTTGTTTCAGAGAAATGTGAAATCATTTACAATGGCAAACCTATCAGAATAATAGCAGATTTTTTTTGTTTTGTTTTCCCATTTAAGTTTTTAAAAATTTTTTAAATTTAATTTTATTTTCAAGAATAAAAACAAGAGCAACAAAGACAGAAACAGAGTAACATACAACCATACATATGCTATGGATTTTCAAAACAAGAGCAGCTGATTAATAATGGTTGATATATTACCTATTTTCATCATCAGATCTGTTGTTCAGATCAATAGATATAGTTAGGTAAAATTAGACATGATTACATATTTCTGCTTCCTTCAAGAAACCTTAAACTCTGACAGGAAAGGGGGTGTCTATCCCTTATTTTCTTTAGCAATCTTTCTCCAATTATTTGTACTATCACATTTTTCAATTATACTTTTACTTTCTTTTTGTGTTACTACACCCATAATGTCAATGAATCTGTTAATTTTATTTCAAACTATTTAATATATAGTTATAAAATAAATTAAAAAAATAATAGCAGATTTATGAACAGAAACTCCTCAAATCAGAAAGGTTTTGAAAGATGTACTGAAATTTCAAATCCTCGGAAAGGACTGTTGCCAATACAGACTACTGAACTCACAAGGCTATCATTCAAAGCTGAAGAATAAATAAAGACTTTCCCAGATATACTTATCTTACCTTTACTTAAGGTAAAGAAATTCATGGCCATTAAGATAACATTGTAGAAAGTTTTAGACATGAAAAAGAGGACAGTTACAACCACAAGGACAAAAGAGTATCACTGACAGATGAATGAAGATCAAGAATGAATCAAACACTAGAAATACAACAAAACAGCAGGAATTAATACACACCTTTCAGTAATAACGCTTGATATAAATAGTTTTAACTTTGTAATTAAAAGACACATAATGAATAATTGGATAGAAACAACAACAACAAGAAACAAGACCCAACCATGTGTAGCTCGTAAGAAATACTCCTCACTTACAATGACAGACTGAAAGTGAAAGAATGGAAAATGATACTCCAAGCTCCTGGAACCCCAAACCAAGAAAGAGTAGTTATATTAAGATATGATAAAGTAGACTTAAACTAGAACTAGTTAGGCAAGAGATGGAAGGCCATTTTTGTACACATTAGTTAAGGCAACAATTCACTAATAAGGACTGGCCAAATAACTCAGCGGATTAAAGTAGCTGCAAGCAGGTGTAGGGTGAGGGGTTCAGTCCTGAGCCTGCCATGCCAGCTCTGCCCCTGGGGTATGCTGAGACTGCAATTGAGACTGGGCCTGGTGGTATGCACCTATAATCCCCACCCTTGGGATGCTGTAAACAGGTGAATCACTACAAGTCCAATCTAGTAGTAAGACCCTGAACACCCTGTAGAGCCTTCCTTAAAAATACAAAAAGCCCCCCCAAAACAACAAAAATTTCACTAATATAAGATCTAACTGTCTGTCTGTCTATCTGTCTATCTATCTATCTATCTATCTATCCATCTATCTATGTCATCAGTGTACCCAGTTTTATAAAAGAAACACTTTTTGACCCTAGAACAATTATAGTGGGTGAATTTAATACTCCACTTTCTCAAATGGACAGGCCAAACAGTTAAAACATCAACAAGGAAGCAAAGTAAGATTATATGATAGATCAACTGTACCTAATGGATAGCTACAGAGTGTTCAACTAACAAAAACAGAATAAATTATCTTTTCAGAACCCTAAGGAACTTTCTCCAAAATAGGACTTATATTTTCTATTATAAAGCAATTCTTAATAAATATAAGAAATTGAAGCCGGACGTGGTGGCTCACGCCTGTAATCCCAGCACTCGGGAGGCTGAGGCAGGAGGATTGGTGCGAGTTCGAGACCAGCCTGGGCTACAAAAGTGAGCTCAGGACCAGCCTCAACTGCATAGCGAGACCCTGTCTCAAAAAGACAAAAAAAAAAAAAAAAAAA
>PVJA010049070.1:0-13927 GCA_004027025.1 Myocastor coypus
TGCCTCAGCCTCCCGAGTGCTGGGATTACAGGCGTGCGCCACCACACCCGGCTTTCCACTATATAGTATTAATGAACTAATAAAGCATGTAAACTGTTTTAATTATTTTAAGTACTATATTTCAATACAATTTATTTACTTTATAGTCATTTTGCTTTAATCCCCTTAAAACATTCTACTGAGAATTGGTCCCAGGCTCCCAGACATGTTGGAGGCCACAGGTACACAAACTGGTGGCCCAGGGACCAAATACAGCCAGCAGATACAGTTTGTTCATTCCTTGCAGTGCTCAAAGACAAAACAGTGAATTCATTGCTAACCTCTGAAATTGGAAGAATTAACAGAAAAATCCGCATGCAGGGGCTTTTCTTGAGAAACCTGACAACCTTGGGCTCTCCTCCAGCTAAGAGTCATCTGAGGACCAGCCACTGTGCCCTGAAGGTCAGGCCCACACTGCAGTTCAGCCAGCACCAGGCTTCAGCCATACATACTTCCTCTAATCACACCAGACCTTGATCTAGCCCCAAATATGAGCATTTACTCTGGACTATTAAATTCAACTTACTTCTATGTGCCACTCCACATAGACAGTTGCTAAGAATTCTCCAGAATGCTGGGAACGGTGGCACATATTTGTAATCTCAACATTCACGAGGCAGAGGCAGGAGGATCACTGTGAGTTTGAGGCCAGCCTGGGTCACAAAGTGAGTTCAAGACCAGCCTGAATTACAAGTGAGATCTACAGAATAATTTTTTTTACAGAATAATTTTTTATAAGGATTCCACATTAAAAATTTTTCTGGATCAGTATAGGACAGACCTTACAGATAGACTCTAGGACAATACTTAGCTTTCAGTGTCAAAACCATTAAAGAAAGAAAAAATAAAACCATTTAAAGATATCCATCCCCTTCTATTAATTATGCTTTTTTGTATGTTTATCTGTTTGTTTTGTTTTGTTTGCAGTACCAGGGACTGAACTCAGGACCCTGTGCTTGGCAGGCAAGTGCTTATTCTACTGAGCTATCTCCCTCGTCTCCTATCAATTATATGTAAATACTCAAAACACTGCTGTTCCTTGTCCAGCCTTGGTAGGGATTCTGTGCAAAGGAGCTCCCAAAAGAAAGCCTGGCACAAACTGGACACTCTGTACACTATGTAATTCTTCCATGCTAAGCTTCTAAAGCCCAGTTACAGGCTTTTCCTAATGATCCATCACTCATGTTGCTGTTGAAATAGCACAGACTCTGTGTTTACTTAGGTGCAGAACAGAATGTCAGTGGAAAACCAGTGAACAAACTACACACGCTGGCTGGATTCAGTCCCTGGGCCACCAGTTTGTGTAACCTCTGGCCTCCAGCTTGGACACTGCTTAAGAATACGCGTTCTGGGAGCCTTTTTACCAAGATGGCACCAAAGGCAAAGAAGGAAGCTGCTGCCCCTCCCAAAGCTGAAGCCAAAGCAAAAGGCCAAAAAGGCCGAGCTGAAAGGCATCCATAGCCACAGAAAGAAGAAGATACAAACATCACCCACCTTCCGCCATGCCAAGACCCTGCGGCTCCAGAGGCAGCCCAAATGCCCTCAGAAGAGTGCCCCCAGGAGAAACAAGCTTGACCACTATGCCATCATCAAGTTTCCCTGACCACAGAGTCGGCCATGAAAAAGATCAAGGACAGCAACACACTCGTGTTCATCGTGGATATCAAAGCCAATAAGCACCAAATCAAACAAGCTGTAAAGAAGATCTATGACATCAATGTTGCCAGAGTCAATACCCTAATCAGGCCTGATGGAGACAAGAAGGCATATGTTCGACTGGCTTTTGATTATGATGCACTGGATGTTGCCAACAAAATTGGACTCATCTAAACTGAGTCCAGCTGGCTAATTCTAAATATATATCTTTTTTCCCAGAAAAAAAAAAAAAAAAGAATATGTGTTCTGATTTCAAGTTGCAGGCACTAGATAGGCCTACAACATCTTGCTATCACAGAACTCAGGTCTATCCACTGGGCTTCTTCTCTCTCTTTTTTTTTTTTTCTTCTGGTACCAGGGATCAAACTTGGGACCTTGCACAGGCCAGGCAGGCGCTTATGCCACTGAAATATATCCTTGGCTCCACTGAGCCTCTTTCTTCATAAAAGTTAGTACACTTTTGCAACTGAGCAGTTTTATTACTTGTTTGCTTGCCAACAGCCCTTTTGGCTTCAGCTCTGAGCTGTTCCTTTTGTTCTCAGGTAGCCCCTTCAGTGGCTTGCCAATTAAACATTACCAGGTCCTAGGTTATTCACCTATTCTGGTGGAGTTAGTGTGCAAGTTCTCTGTGTCTAGAATCAAGGATTGGACAAAACAAATAAAAAGCAGCAGACAAACTTATTTGAGAAAAAGTGGAGAGTGAGGGAGAACCTGGCTTTGTATAGCATTCTCGGGCTGAATAAAAAGAGAAAAAGCGACAAAAAGATACCTTGAAGAGTATAGGGCCAGCTACCATTAACAGTTGGGACAGCAAGAGCTTGGTGTCTTTTATGCCGTCCAAATTCACAGGGAAACATATGAGAAATACCCAGTATGGGTGCTGAGAGGCAGTGCTAGGATCCAACACCTCAGGCTAATAATGTCAGGTCTAGGCCATTCTACTGAAAACCCAGAAGAGTTCTCAAAATAAGTCCGTGTGCAGGGCTTTGGAAGTTGTCCTGCACACATGTTCTGGGATCTTTCGTAATTAACAAGTCATGCCTACTTTCCCAACCAACTTTGCCATGCCCTAATCTCATACCTCACCTTCAGTCCAAACTGCAGTGTATAAAGAAACTTACAGGTTACTTGTTCATGGATTCACTCCCTGTGACAAGAAAATTCTCTATAAATCTTTCCTACTTTATTTCATTTCTAGGCTCCATATCCCTTTGTTTACAGCCCTCTTTTCCATCTATGAAGTCATCTAGGAAGCTTACTTACTCCTCAGGTGGCAATCCTTTAGCTCTCCCTTCTATTTCAATGCTCTGATTACCTTCAATAATCTTATCCTAAATTCAACTGATTACATACTTTAGTGACATCTATAAGCTGAGCGTGGTGACAAACCACCTGCGGTTGGGAGGCTGAGGCATGACGATCACCCTGAACTACAAAAGTGAGCTCAAGACAAAAACAAAATCTACACTTTCAATTCACCTTTGTCTTGTACCATATCATATTCACAGGTTCTGAAAATTAGGAGGTACATTTCTTCAGTGGACTATTATTCTGCCTACCAGAAAAAGTAAACCTCTCATTATAGAAACATCTAGCTAGTAAACCCTAGCTAGTAAGAAAGGAGAGAAATAGAAACTCAACACTTTCCAAAAATATAAGTCATTCAGATAAGATTTAATGGGCTGAAAAATAAGCCAAGCTAATCTCTCCTTCCTTAACTCTGACTCAGCAAAGAAAAAGCAACTGAGACGTGCCATCACCAACAGGGCAAAATAATTACATCGTGTGCCTCCAAAAGTGATGTGCTGAAAATACAATGTCACCGAGTGATACCCCTGCATACTTTCAAGAATCTGAATGTAGGGCTGGTGAGATAGCTCAGCAATCTACAGCGCCTGCTTAAGTAACTGTAGGGACTATGGTTTGATCCCAGGTACCACATGCTGTGCCAGCCCCATCTCCAGGGCAGGCTGAGCCAGCCATAACAGAAAGAAAGAAAGAAAGAAAGAAAGAAAGAAAGAAAGAAAGAAAGAAAGAAAGAAAGAAAGAAAGAAAGAAAGAAAGAAAGAAAGAAAAAAGGAAAAGGGTTTTAAAAAAAAGAAAAAGAAAAGAAACCAAGGGACTAGGAAGATAGCTCAGTAGAGTAAGTGCTTGCCTGGCAAGTGCAAGGAACTGAGTTCAATTCCCAGTCACACACACACAAAAAAAGAATCTGAATGGTAGACAAGGATTATCTAGGGAACTTAAGGATATCTGTAAGGCAACTAATCTAAAAACCTTTTTATTTTTTTTTTTTAGAATTTTTATTTTATTATTATTTTTTCTTGTTTCAGAACTTTGTTTATTTATTTATTTTTATGGCCAGCTCAACTTGCCCTAGCACACCATGTGGTGCTGGGGATCAAACCGCGGTCCCTGCAGCCGCCTAAGCTTTCCTAAGCAGGTGCTTTAGACCACTGAGCTATCCTGCCAGGCCCTAAATTTTGGGATACCTTTCTTTTTTTTTTTTCTGGTGGGACTGAGGTTCAAACTCACAACCTTGCACTTGCTGGGCAGACACTTGTGCCACGCAGCTATCTCCCCAGCCCCTAAAAATCTTTTTAAAAACTCAATGTTATGAGCTGAGTGTGGTGGCGCACACCTGTAATCCCAGCACTTGGGAGGCTGAGGCAGGAGGATCAGTACAAGTTCAAGACCAGCCTGAGCTACAAAAGTGAGCTCAAGTCCAGCCTAAACTGCACAATGTTACAAAACATTGACTAAGTCTAGTAAATGACTATAGACTAAACAAGAGTTAAGAATTATGACAATTCAATGTAATCTTTGATTGGATCCTAGATACAATAAAACAACCATGAAAGAAAACTGGAGCAATGAGGAAAATATACACAGGGACTCTAGATCAGAGAAAACTATTTTACTGTGGTTCTACACAAGATGCTTTTGTTCTCAGGAGATGCCCATTGAATAATACTAGGGCAAGGATTCTGTGAACTAATTCTCCAGGAGTTCAGAGACAGAGAGAAAGCAACATGGCAAAATGTCTTGGTAAAAGCAGGAAGAGAATATACTATATGTGTTCACTGCACTATCTGGGCAACTGGTCTAATCAGTTCCTTTCACTATAACTATGATTACTGTGACTTTTTATTTTATTTTATTATGGCTGGCTCAGACTGCCCTGGGGGTGGGGCTGGCACAGCCTGCGGTGCCAGGGATGGAACTGCTGTCTCTGCGATTGCTTAAGCTTTCCTAAGCAATTGCTTTAGACTGTTGAACCAACTCACCGGCCCAATAACTATGATTACTAACATCTCCATTTTCACACATGTGAAACACTTGGCTTTGCTGGCTGTACAGTTCCCATGGGAGGTAAGAGTAGTGCCTGATTCTGTGCACCATCCGCAGTGCTGCCTCTTAGGTGAGGCCTTGGAGAAGCAGTCAGGAAGATGTGGGATAACAGAGAGAAAGAACAGAAAGCTGGTCCCAAGGGCAAACTGACAGAGTTAAACCATGCTCCACCATTTCCTTCGGTGACCATCAGTGGTTATTTAATTTATCTAATGCTTGAACTACTCGTAAAACAAAGTGAACACTGAGTTAGTTAATGTACAGGAAGCTTCAGAATAGTTATGGCTACATAGTTATTTTTATATAGTAAAAAAAAAAGGTAAACATATAGTAAAATAGTTAATACACAGTATTAGGGTTAGGGATATAGCTCAGTAGCACAGCACCTGCCTGTTAATTGTGAGGTCCAGAGTTTGATTTCCAGTACCAAATACACACACACACACACACACACACACACACACACACACACATAAAATATGGTTAATTACATATTTTATATCATATAAAATGTTAATGCCATTAATTTCTTTCCCTGCTCCTAGTAATCAAGAAGACTGCAGTGTGACCCATGCTCAGTACCATTTGTCCTTGCAGTGCCTGAGCACCTCTAACCCGTAAGTCCAATGCAAGTAAGGTGAGTTGAATGCTACGCAGCACCACCATTGTTGAGAATTTTTAACTCATATTCAAGCTGTGTCCAACAATGCTGGTTCACAATGTACTATAAATTATATCTAAGCCAGACACAGCATGGCTGTTTGAGATTCATGTGTTCTTAAGACTGCATTAGTGATTAGTTGCTAACCTTTAAAAACTGAAAGAATCCACATAAAGGTCTAGTTTCCCAGGCTTCTCTTGAAAAGTCCAGCACCCATACTACAATGGTTCATTTTATGTGCTAATTTGACTAGGTCACAGGTTGCCTGAGGCTAAAGATTATTTCTCCATGTGTCTTGAGGGTCTGGGAGCACAAACAGACCATCTGACGTGTCTGGGAGAGCAGCTCCAGAAGTCGGTATTTGAATCTGGGGGCTGAGCAACCAGACTAGCCTCCCCAACATGGGTGGGCACTGCTGACCCACTGAGGGCTTGGAAGGGGCATGGAGGGGACTAACTCACTCCCTACCCACCAGACTGCTGCGCTGAGATGAAGAGCTCTGTCCTTGCAACTCTCACTTCTCAGGCAGTCAGACTCCCTGTGGGATCCATGCCACTGGCTCCTGGCTCTAGGGCCTTCAATCAATAGCCCCACTTTTCCTGGGTCTCCAGCTTGCAGAAAGCAGATCAAGGGACTGTTCAACTTCCATAACTGTGTGTGCCAACACCCTCTACCAGATCTCTTGCAGTGTTCCACGCCCTGCTTTTTACCTCCTCCTGCTATATTCTATTAGCTCTGTTTTTGGAGAGGCCTGAAAAATACACTGGGGCTTTTTCTCCCAGAGAAAGTCAACAAGAAAAAAATGCCCACTAGAGAAATGCAATTGCAAAGTGAACCCATTCACATGTTCAACAAGGAAACACTTTACCCCATGTTTTTTTTCAGAGAGACAGACAGACAGACAGACAGACAGACAGACAGACAGACAGACAGAGGCAGAGGCAGAGGCAGAGGCAGAGGCAGAGGCAGAGACAGAGACAGAGACAGAGACAGAGACAGCAACCTGAAGTTCTAGGACCCATGACAAGTTCCAGGACAGACTGCAGCAAAGCAAATAAAAACAAGGCACCATCAGCAGGAAAGTACCTAGGGAATAGTGAAGGTCCCTAAGGAAACCAAACTGAAACACTTTTTTTTTTCTGTCTGAGACAGGATTTCACTATGTAATTTGGCATGGGCTTAAACTCACTTTGTAGTGCTGGCTGGCTCGAACTCGCAGCAATGCTCCTGCTTCACATCCTCCTCACTCTTACCCCCAAGTGCTGGGATTACAGGCATGCACCACCATGCCTAGCTACACTTGCTTTTTAAAATACAGTAACAACAGCAATAATGGCAACATGATACAGCTATACCCTGGCATCAAAAAAGTACCTGTGCTGTCCAGTACAGTGCTTACTGGCCACATGATGAGTGAGTGCTTGAAATGTGACTGCACGACAAATGATCAGATTATTTAATTTTAATTAACTTTAGTTATTTCAAATTTACATGTAAAAGCCAGGCGTGGTGGCTCACGCCTGTAATTCCAGCACTTGGGAGGCTGAGGCAGGAGGATCAGTGTAAGTTTGAGACCAGCCTGTGCTACAAAAGTGAGCTCAAGGCCAGCCTGAACTGCATAGTGAGACCCTGTCTCAAAAAGATCAAAAGAAAAAAAAAATCTGATACTTACATTATTAGGAAACAGGGCTGGCTGTGGAGAACCACCTGAGCAGGTCTTCTTGAAAGAAAAGCAACTGTCTTATTTTGACTGAGCCTGACCCTATTTCCTTGTATTGATACATACAGAGCTGCTAGGACTTCTGTTTATCCTTTCAGTTGGCCTTAAGTAACAATGCATATTGGTCTAGCTGAGGTGCTGGTGATAGTCTTTGAAGGCAGCATGCGTGTTTCCCTGAGAACCTACACCTGCTGCTCTTTTATGTGAGCCAGGTTGAGACAGGAGAAAGAGTCAATGCTCCATACTGTCAGCTGGGATTGAGCCTGGAGACAGAGGCTATGACTTCCTGGGGTTTGAGGAGCACCAGATTGCCCCAAACATTAGATACTATCTTGATAGCATCATGCAGACTGCTCTCTCTGCATATCCTCTCCGCATTATGGCCAAGGTAAATGTAGGCCCCCATCTCGCTCAGCTCACAGTACTCACCTACTCCCACAATTCTCAGCCACTCCTTCTAAGTCACTCCTACACTGAATAAAGCCAGGTGAGGTCTTAGGTCGATCTCTTTGTTCCAGAGAACCATCTTTGTGGCTCCCCAATAATTATAAATATGCTTTAGTGTCTTTACTTTTGTCATGGGTTGTACTAGGAGTGGTAGATTGGAATTAACTTGATGGGATTCAAATAACATTATTTATGGGATTACAAATATTGACTTCTTGGACCAAGATGAGAACCTGGAGGGGACTCCTACAGCCAACATTGATAGCTCAGCAGTCTAAAGTACCTGCTTAGGCAAGCTTAGGCAACTGCTCAGTGACCTCGGTTCCATCCCTAGCACCACATGCTGCTCCAGCCCCACCCCCAGGGCAGGCTGAGCTGGCCATAAATAAATAAAGTTTACAAAAAAAGAAAAATTATTAGGAAACAGGATAGAGTATAGTTCAGGAGTAGAGTACCATGCACACAGCTCTGGCATCATAAAACAGAAGTTGTTAGAGGACATGTTTGAATAACCTTAACTAAATGGATTTTTATTTATTGATTGATTGATTGATTGATTTTTGCCTTTTTGAGACAAGATCTCACTGTGCAGTTCAGGCAGGCCTTGAGCTCATTTTTGTAGCCCAGGTTGGTCTTGAACTCGCACTGATTCTACTGCCTCAGCCTCCCAAGTGCAAATGGATTTATTTTTTCAAAAGCCATGTTTGTGGGGGCCAGCAAGATGGCTCAGTGGTCTACAGTACCTGCTTAGGCAAGCTTAGGCAACCACAGAGACCATGGTTCAATCCCTGGCACCACATTCGGCACCAGCTCCACCCCCAGGGCAGGCTGAGCAGGCCATAATACAAACAAACAAATAAACAAACAAACAAATAAATAAATTTTTTAAAAAGCAATGCTTATAAAATATACAGACCAAGTGTTTTCAGTGAGATTTAGATGTCTATAATTGTAAAATACACATGGATATAAAACATCCTACTAATGATTTTTTTTTTTTTTTTTTGTCTTTTTGAGACAGGGTCTCACTATGCAGTTCAGGCTGGCCTTGAGCTCACTTTTGTAGCACAGGCTGGTCTCGAACTTGCACTGATCCTCCTGCCTCAGCCTCCCAAGTGCTGGGATTACAGGCATGCGCCACCACACCTGGATAATGATTTTTAATATTGAGAAAATACGGAAATAATAATTTTGGACATATTAAGTTAAGTAAAACATTATTAAAATTAATTTTTCTACACACCTTGGATCATATTTCCATTGCTAGCCTATAAAAATATAAATTTACTGCAGGGGATGGTGGCGCACGCCTGTAATTCCAGCACTCACAGGCTGAGGCAGGAAGATTAGTGTGAGTTTGAGACCAGCCTGGGCTACAAAAGTAAGCTCAAGGCCAGCCTGAATTGCATAGCAAAATCCTGTCTCAAAAAAAAGGCAAATTAAAGATGCCTCATTCTACAAAAAACTAAAAAATAGCTGTTGGGACTCCAAGAAAACCTAAGCTGGGGATTGTTTTGATTTTGTTTCTTAAAGCGCCTAAAAGAGAAAACATTGAAAATTGAATTCTTCCACGGACTAAGAGTATTATAATGGACACACTTTTGTCTCTGAGGAACAGTTCAATTCTACTTGTCACTGATGTGCTTTGATTATCCCTTTTGAATGATAAGCCAAATCTTGCTGTTAGCCTGAGAAGATTTACCCAGTAATTTCTTCTAAGGCATGGAACTGTGTTCACTACTAACATGTTGGCCAGAATAAAACTGCTGGTTAAACATTTTATTCTCAGTTAAATGGCCTTTATCAATGTTCTGGTTTAGACTACAAATTCCCTTTCTGGGTGTTCTCTGTAAACTATACTCCTATTTGAATGTTAAACTTTTGTTTCTAAAGTTTCATTTTAAGATGTCTGAATGTTCAGTTTATGTATCAGAGCTACAATAGACCAACCATTGTTACATAAAAAATAGCTGTTGGCTCTAAAATACAGTCCCATTTACATGTTTAAAATACATAAAACATGAGGAGGAAGAACAAGGTTATACTGAAGAAAAAACCATACTCCTAGAATATATCACAAATCATGTATGAGAAGATAAATTACGCCAAATTATTAACAGCAGAATTAAGCAATAATCAATAGATAAACAGAAAAAATAAAATGGGCCTCTAACACAGAGATCAACAGAAGATAATTAGTGTCCTAGATAACTTCTCAAGGGGATTTAACCACAGGCTTATGATCTGATCAGATTTACATCCATGTCAGCTATTCAAGAGAAACAAAGAAAATGTTACAAACCAAGAATATTTAACAATTCAGAAAACTGAGTGATTAGCAAAAGTCATCAAAACTGTCTTTTTCATCAAAGGTAAAGAATTCTTAATGCTCAAAGAACTGGGGAAAATAAAGAAAATTTTAAAGAGAATTTAAGAAAAGTTTAGTGTCTTTTATATCATGGGAATCTGTAAAGAAAAAAGTAAACAAAGACATAATTTCTAGAAACACTGACAATATTGATGGATGTAATTTTCCAATAAATGGAGGATAATCTAAAACTAGAGGGTCTGCTTCTTACCATAAGATATGTAGATTATTTTATGTGACAAGCAAACAACAAAATCACGTTTTGTGGGGCTTTTTTCCTTCTTACTCTGACATTTGGCTCCAGTTACATCTAGCGGGAGTTTTTTAGCAGTCTTCTGCTACTTAGGCTTCAAAGAACATGAAGAAACTATATCTCTTTAAGTGATAACTAGCAAACTGCTGAAGTGATTACAAAGACCAGTGGGGAGGGTGTAGCACCAAATCCCAAAAGCATGTTGACTGTTCTCTGAGCTCCTGGTTTAATACTAATGATAGATCGTAAAGTCATTTAAAAGTAGAGAAGATCCTATTCAACTAGTGAGTAAACTGCACAGCACAGTTTTAAGCACCTACCATTTGCCATATAACTGCCATATAACCATTTAACCATATAACCATATAAGCCATATAAGCCATATAACCATTTGCCATAAACAACTGACTGTATTTGATCTACATAATGTCTGTAAGACTTTTCCACCATGCCAATGACAGCTCTGATCTGCACCATAGCAACCTCTGGAAAGAGTCAGTCAGGTCTCAGAGGACTGCCAATTTCTAGTAGCACCAAGACAATTCAACAAATTGCATCTTCAACTAATTGTGCTGCAACAACTATATGTTCACAGGCAAAAGAATTCAAGCAGAATTTTAGCTAACATTATATTAGAATATCAACTCAAACTGAATCAAGACTATTTAGTTTGTTGGGCATGGTGGCCTAAACCTGCGATTCCAGTACTCTAGAGGCTGAGGCAGGAAGATCGTTACAAGTTTGAGACAAGACTGGACTACAAAGTGAACTCAAGGCCAGTCTGAGCTGCATAGCAAGACCCTGTCTCAAAGAGATACAAAAGAAAAAGATGGAGAGATAGTTTACTCACGTAGTATTTCAGATATGATACCAACTATATAAAAAACAAAAGGAAAAATACAGATACACTGAGTCTCATCAAAACTAAAAGTTTTTGCTCACAGAAAAATAATTCACAGAAAGCTGGGCATGAAAAAAATTCACAAAATAGGAGAATCAGTTATCTGGTGAGGTTCTAATAACTTCAGAATGTATTCTAACAAAACTTGATAACAAAAAAGACAACTCAATTTAAAAATGCCCAGGACTGGGAAACAGCACAGCAGACCCCACTCCTGGGTCATGCTGAGCTATTGACTGAGTCAGGGAGTGGTGGCCAAGCCTGTAATCCTAGTGCTGGGGAGGCTAAAAACTGGAGGATCCCTGCGAGTCCAAGCTGGGTAGTGAGACCCAGTACCAAATACACCAATAGAATAATAAATGAATAAATAAAATTAAAGTAAATTAAAAAATGACCAGATTAAAAAAAAAAAAAATGACCAGATAAGCACAAGGTCCTGAGTTCAATCCCCAGAACTGAAAAAAAAAAAAAAAGAACAGACTTTGACGAGACTTTTCTGAGATACAGATACACAAATAGCCAACAAGCACAAAAAGGATGATACTGAAGTTATTCACAATGAGGTGTCACTTCACAATCTATAGCAAGTGTTAGTAAGGCTAAGGAAAAGGTGGAACCCATATACATTCCTGGTGGCTATGTAAAATGATGCAGCTCCTGTGCAAAACATACAGTTCCTTAGTTACACAGAATTACCTCACAATTCCATTGCTAGATAATATTCAAAAGAAAGGAAAACAGATATGCAAGCAAAAATTTGTCTATGCTCCCTCACAGTGCCAGTATTAACAAAAGCCCAAAGTAGAAATGCTACAAACGTCTATCACCTGATAGTTGGGAAATCTGAAGACTGAATGCAAATTCAACAGAATAGTATCCAGCCATAAAAAAGAAAAGGACACATACACATGCTCCAACATGGATGGACTTTGAAAACATACCATATGAAAGAACCAAGACAAGAAAGGCCGCAAGGTATATGATTTCATCCATACAAAATTTTTGGAGTAGGCAAATCCAGAGACACAAATCAGACCAGTGGCTGGTAGGGCCAGGGGGAACAGGGAGGGTGTGACTCCTTAATAGGTATAGGCTTTACTTTTGGATGTTGAAAAGGTCCTCAGACTAGACAGTGGTTGTAGATATACACATTGTGAACATAATAAATATGGTGTACACTCCAGAATCACTAAAATGGTAAATTAGTCACGTCATTTTTGCAATTTAAAAACAGAACATGTACACATAATTCTGGGAAAATTCAAAGAAAAACGTGCAGAAAACAATGTAAGAGATTCTTTCAAGTAACAACTCTTCCTAGGAATAAGACCATTTCACTATGTTATAATTTTTCCACATAAAGTTGTCAAGGTCATGGCCAGCTTTGGCCTCTGCTGGAAAGATGACACCTACCTCCAATTACTCGGATATTATTGTCCTTCGTCAGAATAGCCTCAGCATGGAATATCAAAACTGGGATTCTCCTGCAGCCTCCAGTCCACATGACACACGGATGATCTCTACAATCATACAAGGAGGAGGGCTTGTTAATTTACAGCTCAAAATCTGAGTTAACTACTGAAGTAATTACTGTGGTTTATTTCTTTGCAGCTTTCTCCCTTCTGAAATAAGAAGCCCAAATACCCTAAGCACTCACTCATCATCCTGCATTCTTAGCCACATGCTATGATTAACTCCGGTTTGAAGTGGCTGGTTCAGGGAGGCCACAGAAACCAATCAGAGCCCATGAGCAGTAAGAAGACAAGTGCTGAGACCTCCTGGGAAAGGAATGCTTTCTTTTCCTTCTGTAGCAGCTGAAGATAAGAAGGAACCTCTCTTTCCCTGCTGGCTTAGGATGAGAATGAAGTCTGGAACTGCAACAGTCTCTCTGTGACATTGAGGGGAGAGCCTGGAGCTGTTTAAAGGAGGAAGTCGTTTAAACTTGGCAGCCTCACTGAGAAAAGGAGGGAAATGAGGTGGTGGATAAAGAAGCTCGAGTCACAGAAGCAAGCCCTGCCTCAGTACGAGTCCACAAATTCCCTTTGTTATCTAGGATAGTTTTGAGTTATATTTTAATACCTTGATGCATAAACGACCTGTTTTATACCCAACAATTTACACCCTTTCTTTTATACACTGTAGTACCTTTTCAATCTAATTTGATGGCCCCTTGTAAGATTTTGAGCTAGGAACTCTCAATCAGTGTGAGTAGCCCAACTAAAATTAAAATCACATACTTTGGTTGGGCATCAAAGCACATGCCTGTACTCCCAACTCTGGGAGGCTGAGGCAGGAGGGTCACTGAAAGTTCAAAGCCAGCCTGGGCTACATAGTATGGCCAAGGCCAGATGGAACTACATAGTGAGACTGAAGGAAAAGACAAACAAGATTCATTAAAAGCCGGGCGTGGTGGCTCACGCCTGTAATCCCAGCACTTGGGAGGCTGAGGCAGGAGGATTGGTGCGAGTTCGAGACCAGCCTGGGCTACAAAAGTGAGCTCAAGGCCAGCCTCAACTGCATAGCGAGACCCT
>PVJA010049071.1:0-13913 GCA_004027025.1 Myocastor coypus
AGGGGGGGGGGCAGCAGGATGGCTCAGTGGTCTAAAGCGCCTGCTTGGGAAAGCTTAAGTGGCTGCAGGGACCGTGGTTCAATCCCCAGCACCACATGCTGTGCCAGCCCTGCCCTCGGGGCAAGCTGAGCTGGCCACAAAAATAAATAAATAAACAAACAAACAAAAGTTCTGAAACAATAAAAAATAAATAAATAAATAAATAAACATGAGGCAAATTCACAGGCTAACGCCAGAACACTGAGAGGTATCAGTACAAATTTCAGTGACATGATGGAGTTAAGGATGGCAGCCCACAAGCTCCACAAGTAGACACTTCATTCACTCACTTCTGGACTCCCCAGCACTTGCAATATTATCAGGCACAGAAAGGCTTCTTGTTGCATACTTTCTGGGTAAATGAATGAAAGCACCAACAAAAGGATCTCCCAAAGCTTGGTGGCAGGTGGCTGGAAGGCTTCCTTCCAGGTGTCATATCTGAGAAGCTGGGCATTATCTGCATGGAAACAGTACGTTCCTACTGATGGAAGCTTTAAGAGAAAAGACACATCCTTATGTTTAAAAAAAAGAAAAAGTCCTAAATCATGCATGGTAGTGTATGCCTATAATCCTGGCACTGCTGAGACAGGAAGACTGCCTTGAGTTTGTGGTCAGCCTGAGCTACATAGTGAGCTCAAGGCCAGCCTGGACTACAGTGAAATCCTGTCTAAACAAATAAGTAAGCAAAGACACAGAAGCAAGACAGTGCCCCCACTGGACAAACAGCATATTTAAAAAAAGCCGGGAATGAAACACACTTGAAGGTCCCTGATCAGGAAGCACATTAAAGGCCTTTTGGGGCCCGGCGGGATGGCTCAGTGGTCTAAAGCGCCTGCTTGGGGAAGCTTAGGCGGCTTCAGGGACCACGGTTCGATCCCCGGCACCACATGCTGTGCCAGCCCTGCCCTTGGGGCGGGCTGAGCTAGCCATAAAAATGAATGAATAAACAAACAAAGGTTCGGAAACAAGAAAAAAATAAATAAAATAAAATAAAAATTTTTTAAAATTAAAAAAATTAAAAAAAAATAAAGTAAGGCCTTTGGGCCTGATGGGAAAGTATGACACCAGCCAAGACCAGCTACACCATGCTACAGGTAAACTGGTGAAGGCAGGGCTCCCAGGGAAGGCACCAGAGAAACATATCTTCTCCCTATCACAGGTTCCAGATCTCACTGAGAAGGGAGGTACTCAATAAGCCCAGAGATGTTTGTGAGTGGGGAAAGGGCAGCCCCCCCACCCCAGTCCTTGTGGGATGCAGCAGATCTGCCAAGAGAAGATGCTAGCAGAGCTGTGCCACACCTTGGGTGCAATCAATCACCAGACCCATGTGACTGCCTGGGGACAAGGAGGAAGTCAAAGGCAAGAAATCAGAAAATCATTCACAATTTCACTTTCACTTTGAGCACACCGGAAGTACAAAGATCTTATGATCCAAACATAGAAAAACCTGGCTAGAATCCCAGCTGTCACCAACAAGCACAGTATCCTCAGGCAGATGACTCCACCCATAGAGCTCACCTACCTCTGTAAGTCAGAGTAGTTACCAGAAACCTACCCCATCATCTTGATCATCCACTTCCTTGAAAGGCTCCAATCAGATTCTCGTTTCATAAAGCACCAACTGTGTGCTCTTCCTTGTACCAGGAGCGAAGGCAGAAAAGGAGAAGCCCAGCCCCTGCTCTGGCCAGGTTTTAATAAGGAGCACAGTTAGTTAGTTATACAGGACACCAAGGAGGGCATTCTTGGGCACAGTATCCAGCCAGTCCTACTTCCTAGCCCAGCAAGGGGGGAGAGGAAGGAGTGAGCTGCTTTATAATCCATCAAATTAATTGCCACAGATGGAAATTTTACAGGCCTCCTACAGCCTCCCATCTATTCTCTAATCTCCCATGGCTCTAATCTCCTGAAAAAGAATTTATGAGCCATAATCTGTTCAGCCGACTGTTCTCAGGCACCATGTCTTGGAAAAACTCCAGCCCCCACCAGTGGTCAGCCCTCAACCAAAAGCCTCGCAGCTGGTAGCCAGCCAAGGCCTGATTCCACCTGACTCCACCCACCAGAAGCAAGGGACTCTGGCCTTGCAATCAGACTTGCTCAACCAGCCCTTTTAGCAAATACAAGTTCTGTTCCTTCCACCTCCCCCCACCCCACACACACACCTTCCTGCTTCCTCCTTCGATCTGAGCAGCCTGGTAGAAGGCAAAGCCAGCAAAAGTGAGTTCTGGGCAGACCATGTCTGGGCTGCAACTTATCTACCAGCATGACACAACGCACAGGGAAACCAGTCCCGGCTGAGGTGTGTGCATTGTGTCTAATTTCTGCTTGATTTATCCCTGCTAGGAAGCCACCTTCCCATCTCTCAGCCTCACCATCATCTGAGAAAAGCAGGGAAGCTAAATAGCCTCCCAAAAACTTATCCGTTGGCCTCTTTATGACCCATGTTTCACTAGCAAACTGCAGTCACTTCTGTCAAACCACCAGAGAGATGAGGACTCCAGGCCAGCTGAAAGCCAGAAGTATATTTTACCACAACACATCTCAGAGGACCCGCTCAAACATAGATTCACAGCCAGTGGCTAGAAGCACACCTTTTAATAACTAGTGTTTGCACCTTTTGTCCTTGAGAGGGGTTGACAATACTTCCACTACCTTTTAACCAAGAGAATAAGCCTTGCCCAAGGTCACATAAGGGGACAGATAAGCCAGGGTTCAAGCCCAGTTCTAATTCTCATTCTGACTCCATATTTTCCCAGCACACCTGGGCGACTATTAAAAAGTTCTGGATGGAGGGCTGGAGGTATAGCTCAGCGGATTTAGCACTTGCTTAGAGGAAGCACAGGGGCCAGGGTTCAGTTCCTGGCCCCTCCTGACATGCCAGCCCCACTCTAGATCACGCTGAGCCAGAGATGGAGTCTGGGCATGGTGGCGCGCGCGTCTGTAATCCCAGCGCTTGGAAGGTACAAACAGGAGGATCACTATGACTCAGTAGTGAGACCCTAAAAAGAAAAAAAAAAAGTTCTGGATTGTATTCTGTTTGGTTTGTTGTTGTTTTTTTTTTTTTTTTTTTTTTTTTTGAGACAGAGTCTTGCTTTAGTTTTCCTGCTTTAGTCTTCCAAGTGCAGGGATTACAGAAACATGCCACCACACCCAGCTCTAGGCTTTCAGTATGAACTACAGCTCTAGGATCCCCCTGGGAGTTACACAGCAGAAAGACAGCCAGTCAAGGAGTCTGACAAAGAATGGCAAAGAACATGTATTCCATACTTTTCATTATTTCCAACCCACACTTGATTACCTGTGGTGAAAGTGAATTCAGCACATACCAAAATACTTCAGAAGGTTCTGTTGTAAACCTGAAGCTAAGGCATTTGTCTCTGTAACTTACAGAAAGAATGAAATTTGGTCCTCAGATATTTGAAAACAGAACTCATATCTCCTCTATTCTACTTGAAACACCTCCAGTTCTTTTAACAGCTCCTCAAGAGAAAAGGATTCTGGTACCTACTATCATCACCCCTTGGAAGTGCTAAACTGGCTGTATCTTGCTTAAAATGAGATCTCAGAATGGGTCCCATCTCTAATCTCCCCAAAGCAGAGTATGAATATCATCTCCTATGTTATAAGTACTGTACTTCCATTAATGCAGCCTGAAGAAACACCTTCTTGGTTACTCCTGTGCAGCCTACTTCCATAAACCCATGTGTCCCAGGGTAGCACCTTCTAGAGGACCCTGGTCATTGCAAGTACCAAACTCACTCTCTTCAGCTGGTTGGAGCAGAGCGTGCTAGAACTCTGGAGGCAGACTTGGATTGGAATCCTAGATCTGTCTGTTATTTACTGAAACTATGAACAAATTCCCTTCACCAACTTTCAAATTCCTCAGCTACAAAATGGCAAAAAAATGTTTTACCTCACCACATTAACTTGAGGAAGAAATGAGATAAAAGTATACAATTACCTAGCCTAGACCAAGAACTTACTCAAGGTCTAAGCTGGTAAGCAGTTAGCTGGGATATCTGGACCCACTCTGCCAATGCAAAGCTTTGTAGCCTTGGGTGGGCCATTGACCCACCCTGCTTTCTTGTCCCACAGTCCTCACCACAGTGAAGTCCCCTTTGGTTTATTTCCCTACATGCAGCTGTGAATTCCTAGCTTTCCTTGTTTTTAGAGCCCCAGAATCTGTCACAGTGCCACATGGCACAGAATGAAAGCAATTAAATAATGATGGATGAATGAGTATATGACCAAGTTAATTCCACTGACTTCAAGAAGATAATTTTTTGGACCAGCAAGATGACTCAGTGGTCTAACGCACCTGCTTAGGCAACCACAGGGACTGTAGTTCAATCCCTGGCACCACATGCTGTGCCAGCCCCACCCCTAGGGCAGGCTGAGCCAAACATAACATAAAGTTTAAAAAAAAAGACAATTATTTTTACCCTCTCTCAGTCTTCACCGATTTTTGAATTGCTGGGCAGCAGGAAGCACTTACTGCAACAGATTATGAGGACCCTATCCCCTCTACCCAGGATACCACTGTCCTGTCTTCCTAATTCCAAAGCCCCCCAAATTGCTAAGGTTTGCTCTCAGCTACTCCTAGATCTAGGTTAATGTGTGTGCAACCAGGTGAGTGCTGGCTAAAGTAGCCTCTGGTAACAACAAGATAACACAGGCTCTATGTGGGGAGGGTGACACCAGGATTTCCCCAGAATGCCTTAGTTCCTTGGAGCTTCACTGAAAATACTCTCCCTGCTTCTAAGTAACTAATAAGATGAAAAAGACATATCTGCTCATTTCCAATGGGGCATTTCAAAACCATGCTACCCACACCTTACAGAGCACTCGTCTTACCCTCTGCACATTGCTCGAAGCCACACTGTCCCCATGACCCAAATACCAGAAGACCTTCACAGCTTGCTCATAGGTTCCTTCTTGGATTGGAGACTCTTCCCATTACTCCTGAGACAGAGAAGTCTGTGCAAACCTGTGTTCCAATACTTCCAAGACTGAATTACCTGTGCCCATCTGACTCCTGTCCAGGCAACAGGTGACAGTGGCATGGAACAGGTTGGTAACAGTGATCATGAATTTCCTAGGCACATTCCCCTCAGTTTCAGGCTGTAACATGGTTCAGTGAGATAAAAATATAAACACTATGGCTGTGGACTCCACACAGCGAGTTTTCACTTACTGTTAATTTTCTTTTTCCTTCTGATCTATTGCAACCTGCAGCCTCATCTTGGTTACTTTTCTCATTACTGAGACAAAATACCCAACACCCAAAGTTAAAGGTGGGAAGGTTTTAGTTAGCTGTTTGTAGAGGTGTCAGTCTATAATCGGCTGACTCTAAGGCAAAGTGTCATACAGACAGGCAAAAGTTCATGGCAGTGGAAGATACCAAAAACAAGAGAGGAGTGAAGAGCAAGCTTCCTTCCCTGCCTTACACTGTATGCAAGCTACTCAACCTAGGGCAGGGGAAGCACTCAGCCTTCATCATCACTAGACCATGAATCAATCACAAACTCTGGATTCAGCTGCCTTGGAACTACATGACACTCTGGGGGGACATCCACACACAAGCTGTAACAAGCCTAGACTCATTGCTGCCCTGGTATGTCTCTGCTCCAGCTCTGCAGGGTGACACTCAGGAGCATGGATGGTGGTATCTCTGTAGCCACCACAGCCACAGCAAGAATGTGGTCAGCCTGAGTGCACCAAGCACTGGAAGCTCCCAATGGCCACCTGACAAGACAACCCACTCTAATTCACTGCACTCACTTGAGGACAGGCAAAACAGAAAATGACTATTTTCAGGTAACTCACAAAAGGGGTAAGATAGATGGTAGTTTCTGGGACACTTGACCTGGGATGCTCACAGCCTGACCTTCTATCTCTGGGACTCCCAAGCACTGGTTCTCTGAAGCAGGGTGGTCAACATCTCTCTACTGCTGACTGACTGGCTTCTCAGGCAGAGTCCCAACCAAACAATACTCCCAGGGTCTACAGATTCAACAAATTCATTCAACAATTATTTACAGAGCATCTAATGTTCCAACTACTATTTCAGATACTAGAGGTATAGAATTAAAACAGAAGCAGTTCTTAATGTTCTCCAATATTCAATTTTAGAGGGGAGAGAAAAAAAATTAAAATGTATCTGGAAAAAACAGACTCTGGAGAAAAAAGAGTTCTGAGAGGCTACAGTGTGCTAGAGGATAGGAGTGAAGAAAAGCCACCCTGAAAAGGGTGCACCAGAGCCTGGGGGAAAGGACAAAGCCATGGGAAACATTCCAGATAGGGGAGCAGCAAGAACAGAGGCCCGAGGCTGGCTGTTCTTTATATGGTTGAGAAACAGCAGCAGGAAAAAATGAGGTAGGAGAGGCAATTGCAGATGGGTCATAAAGCTTTGTGGGCAACTATAAGGAACTCACATTCCACTGTGTATGATAGTCACCCTTCACACATGTACAGTACAGCACTGTCTGGTATGAGAAACTGAAAGGTAAATAAAATGTGTAAAATAACTGAGAAACTTGAAGAAATTATTTAAGAGGAAAGGGGAAGAGGCTAGGGATATAGCTCAGTGGCATAAGCATCTGCATGGCAAGCACAAGGTCCTGAGTTTGGTCCCCAGTATCACAAGAAAGAAAGAAAGAAAGAAAGAAAGAAAGAAAGAAAGAAAGAAAGAAAGAAAGAAAGAAAGAAAGGAAGGAAGGAAGGAAGGAAAGGAAAAATGGGGAAAGAATAAATTGGAAACAAAGCTTTGTAAATAAGGATGGAAAGGGCCAGCGAGATGGCTCAGTGGTCTAAAGCGCCTACAGAGGAAAGTTAAGGCAAACACTGTAACCGCTCCTTGATCCCTGATACCACATGCTGTCCACCCCCACCCCAGGGCAGGCTGAGCCAGCCATAACACAAACAAATGAGGTTTAAGAGAAAAAAAAAAATCTTTTTTTTTTTTAAATTTATTTATTTATTTATTTATTTTTTCTTGTTTCAGAACCTTTGTTTGTTTATTCACTCATTTTTATGGCCGGCTCAGCCCACCCCGAGGTCAGGGCTGGTGCAGCATGTGGTGCCGGGGATCGAACCGCGGTCCCTGAAGCCACCCAAGCTTTCCCAAGCAGGCGCTTTAGACCACTGAACCATCCTGCTGCCCCCCCCCAAAAAAATCTTTAAAAACAAAAAAATAAAGATGGGAGGAGGGGCTAAAGGGAGAGGAAGAAAATGGGAAAAAGAGGAATCAAGATATATCATGTACAGAGCCGGGCGTGGTGGCTCACGCCTGTAATCCCAGCACTTGGGAGGCTGAGGCAGGAGGATCGTTGTGAGTTCGAGGCCAGCCTGGGCTACAAAACTGAGCTCAAGGCCAGCCTGAGCTGCACAGTGAGACCCTGTCTCAAAAATTAAAAAAAAAGAGATATCATGTACAATTATATCATGTACAAATATATATCACATACAAATTCATGATATGTCATATATATACACACATGTATAAAGTATAAATTCTCTAAAATAAATATGACCGCTATGCATACCTAAGTTATTTTGATAAAATTTTTTTAGAAAGATGTGAGACCTTAAGGCTAAGCATAATGATGCAGGCCTATAATCCCACCACTTAGGAAGTTGAGGCCAAAGGACTGAGTTCAAAGCTAGTCTAGGGCATTGGGTGTGGTGGCACAGGCCTGTAATCCCAGCACTTGGGAGGCTGAGGGAGGAGGATCAGTGAGAGTTCTAGACTAGCGTGGGCTACAAAAGTGAGCTCAAGACCAGCCTGAACTGCACAGAGAGACCCTGTCTCAAAAAGACAAAAAAAAAAAAAAAAAAAAAATTAGTCTAGGCTATGAGTTCAAGGCCATCCTGGACTACATAGGGAGGCCCTGTCTCAAAAACAAAATAAAACTGGAAAACAAAAACAAAACAAAACTGGAGTCAGGAATATAGCTCAGCAGTATAAGTGGCTGCCTAGAAAATGCAAGGTCCTGAGTTTAATTCCCAGTACTAAAAAAAAAGCAAAAGCAAAATAAAACACAACGAATAAGATGGAAGCTCTCAGATGACTCAAGTTAAAGGGTGATATGATTTAATCTCCACAATAAAATAATCCTTCCAGGACCCGACAGGATGGCTCAGTGGTCTAAAGTGCCTGCTTAGGAAAGCTTAGGCAGCTGCAGGGACTGCAGTTCGATCCCCGGCACCACATACTGCACCAGCCTTGCCCTGAGGGCAGGCTAAGCCAGCCATAAAAATAAATAAATAAACAAACAAAAGTTCTGAAACAAGAAAAAAAATAAATAAAATAAAGTCAGTTTAGAGGATGAAAGATGCTTTAAAAAAAAATAATAATAATCCTTCCAGCTGCTCTATCAAGGAAAAGGAGAAATGCACAAGGACTAGCTCGGAGGGTACTGTAACAGTCCAGGCAACAGATGACAGTGGCATGGAATCAAATGACACCAAGAGTCATGAAGATGGTCTGCTTCTGGATATATTTCAAAGGTAAAGTGAATGCCAATGTTAACCAGAAATGTGCCTGATATCAGAAACTCTTGGTTATCACCAGATGTTTTTCAGGGTAGACCTACATACAACAGAGTCCACTCAGCCCTGATGTGGGCATAAGGTCTGCAATTGGCACTCCTGCTGAGCTCCAGGCAGGAGGTCCATAACTGTATGGGAAGGAAGGGGTGAAGTCACAGGGGCATTCATTCTCCCTGTAAAACTCATCAGCCTTTATATATACAAGGCCTTCCTCTAAAGGTGGCACAGGTACAAACTGACCTGGCTTTTCAGGGCACAAGGAAGAACTCTTACGAAAAAACCCAGTGAGACAGTTTGGTGATTTGGGTTCAATTCCTGGCTCTATCACCTCCTAGCTATGGGCTCTGGGCTGGGGTTGCACTCCTCTGTGTAAAAGAGAATTGTAACACATCATCTGTGGGCTCCTAGGAGGTCTAAATGATTTAATATATATACCATGCTTTGTAAAAGCTGGCCAACAGGCTTGGAATTACAATACCCCCATCATTCTTAGTCACATGACCTGGGGCCTGGGCCCTGTCCTCTTCTATAAAATGAGAGGAATAACACCTTTTAGGGATACCATAAGGATTAAAGTATATAACGTAGGAAAATTTTTGATCACAAAAAAGGGACTGAATGCTGTGAAACTCTCTCCAGGCATGTGACATTTGATGTGACCCCAATGAAACCCCTTCTGAACCAGCACCACAGCTTCCAACTCTGTCTGCCCTTCCACTTGCCCAGCACAGAAGGAAGCTCATGTATCAGGAACTCCCTCAGTGGATGGTATTGCCTTCCACCACATTCCTAAGAGGTTTGAGAACAGGCGTCCACTGGTCCCTAGCATTTTTTTTTTTTAACATATTTGGTACAAGGACTCACTACCCAATACAGCTCAGACTTTTGGTGATCCTCCTGTTTTCAGCCTCCTCAGCACTGGGATTACAGGTCTGCTCCACTGTGCCCAGAGGGCTCAGTGCACACAGGGCGGGGCTGGCATTGGCACAGCATGTGATGAAAGGGATCAAACCCCGGTCCCTGTGCTTGCCTAAGCAAGTACTTAATTGGCTCAGCTATCTCACTGGCAACTGTGAACATGCTCTTGAGACCTTTCACAGCCAGGCATACTGGCATATGCCATAACCCCAGCATTCTAGGAGGCTGAGGCAGAAGGACCACAAGTTTAAAAAAAGTCCAGCCAAGGCAACTAAGTGACTCAGAGAGACCCTGTCTCAAAATTTGAAAAGGCTGCTAGGTATGTGGTACCACCTATAATTCTAACCCTCGGAGAGTGAGGAAGGAAGACTATAACGAGTTCAAGATCAGCCTGGGCTACATTGTGAGTTCAAGGACAGCCTGAACTACATACCAAGACTCTGCCTCCTAAAACAAAATAAAGTCAGGCATATGGCTCATGCATACTTGTTACCTCAGTACTCAGGAGGCTGAGACAGGAGGATTGCTTTGTTGAAAGCCAGCATGGGCTACATAGGGAGTTTACTGGACGACTTGGTATCCTTGCAAAAGGCATTGCACAAGTTCTATGACAGCCACAACCTCAGTTAAAGTTTAAAGTCCTGCACAAGGACTTTTGGCAGACCTTGACAGACAAATGACCAGCTACAGAAACAAATCCCTACAGCCCCAAAGAAATCAGGACAGACCAAGGAACATGGTCATGAGTCTAGGAGAAAGGTTATGCTTTCTGTTTTTCCTCTATTGTGTCCACAGTGTCTGGGTCAGTGGCCATTTGTACTTTATCCTGTAGTTGCTGGCATGTCTATGTCCCTCCAAAGCACAAGATTTAAGTAAGGAAGGAGGGACAAGGAATACGGGGTATTAGATTCAGGTTATAAAGTCATGGAGTTATGGTAACTGTGAAGAACAGAAGCCTAAATGAGGCTGGAATGAGAGCTCAATGGCAGGGCATTTGCCTAGCATGCACAAGGCCTATCTTCAAACCCTAGCATCGCGGAGGAAAAAAACAAGTCTCCATATAAAAACAATGTTTTTCTTTCTAAGTCTTCAAATACAGCCAACAAAAGCAGTTTTATTAACCTGAATCCAGCATTTTTCCCTGTCTTTTGCTTCCCTGAGGCTTCTACTCTTCCCATAGAAGCACCATGCACACAACCTGCCACAGGATCAGGATTTCTGAGCCTGATGAGGAGGAACATGGATGGATGAAAGGCTGCCCTTGACAGTGGCTCTCAGAATGCCCCCCAGGCCTTTGGGTGAAACTGAGAGCGTCTGTCACACTGCTGGGTCAGGTTTTAAGTAGGCCACCCCTCAGACACACACACCACTAACTCGATCCCCATCCTTTCTATTTTAAGACAGGAGTGCAGCCAGCTTTGGGTGTGCATTACCTGCCTTCCCCTCATTTGGAGGCCAACCTTCACCAGCATGCTTCAGCCTCCTCCCTCAATCCAACCCACTCCACAGATCCCACCTTCCACTCACAGAGCCACAGGCCACTTATACCCCTGCTGTAGCCCCTTCCAGGAGTGGCCTGGTCTGCAGCCTTCCTCTCCTGGTATCCCTGAACACACCAAGCTGTCACACAGACCTGCCTATACTTCTCCCTCCAACATCCCTGGCCCTCAGCAAATCCCTTTTTATTCATCAGATCCAGGCTTGGTCTCCCACCCTCACAACCTTCCCCAGGCAGCCCTCTTCTGTGTTCCAATCCTTGTCCCTCACCTTAGCATATCAGTCTGTGTCCCTTCTACAGTACAGGGTCCTGAGACCCATAGGGACACTATTAGTGCTTTGAGTCATTAACTGAATGCCTACTTTGTACTGGATGCATTGTGGGAGCCAGCTGTATAACGGTAAGCAAAACAGACAAAACGTCTGTGTGGAGAGACATTCTGGAGCTAATGCCAACCCACAATAGCACTCTATAGATTCAAGACTATACTGAGCATATTAACTCATTTAATACTCATCATAATTAACAACATTCTCATTTTACAGATGAGGAAACCAACAATCCAGATTATCTGACTTGCTCAGAATCACACCACTGGCTAGCAAGAGTTAGGCTGAGATTTAAATCCAGGAAAATCAGAACCCATGCTCCTAACCACAGGGCCACTGAGTTATTTACCCTACTCATTTCAGTATCCAAAGGGTCAGAGACAATGCCTGGCACACAATAAGTGCTCAGGGAAAGTCTATCAAATGTAGGACCCCAAAGACAAAGGCTGAACTCTGCCTGAGGCACCCACCCACTCCTCCACTGCAGCCTCAACCCCCATCCCAGCTCACAGGCATTACCCCCATGTCTTTCTGACTCCTCCAATCCAGAAACTACTCCCTCCTGGGGCACATCTCTCCACTCACAGCTCATCAGGGAATATACTAGAGACAGGCCAAGTTGGGCACAAAGTGACAGTGATGGCCCCAATTTAGGGTCACTGGTCACCTGTGCATGAAGTTATTTAACCTCCCTGTGCCTTGGTTCCCTAATTTGTAAAAGCACGTTGAAAATTTTGATAAGAATTAGAGGAGCCCATGTCTGTAAAGTCAGCATTAGATAAATATT
The DNA here is from genome assembly GCA_004027025.1 of Myocastor coypus. Taxonomy (NCBI): domain Eukaryota; kingdom Metazoa; phylum Chordata; class Mammalia; order Rodentia; family Myocastoridae; genus Myocastor; species Myocastor coypus. The sequence goes on from PVJA010049071.1 coordinate 12,119, forward strand.
CATAACAATAAACAGGCACTCAAAAAAGCAAATGGCACCTTTATGTGACAGTCTCACCACCTAGCCTACAAAAAGCCAACACCCCAGTATCAATCAAAACCCATCCCAGTTCAACCCCTGTTGTGCCATGGCATCCCCCCACCCCACCCCACTGCCGCTGCCGCTGCACTGAGAGGGCAACTGAAGCTGGGTGTGGTGCCAGGCCTGTAATCCCAGCTCTTGGGAGGCTGAAAAGAGGAGCATCACTGAGTCTGATCTGTGTAGTAAGATCCTGTACTAAATACAAAGAAAAAAAAATCTTAAGACTATAAGGAAAAAGGAAAAAAAAAAAAAAAAAAAGCACTCTCAAACCTTACTACTGACTCAAGAAAGTAATCAGCAACCCCCAAGACTTCCCTTCCCTGAGGGGCAACCTGCAAAGGTCAGGCAGCAGCAGCCCACAGCACAAAGCTAAATTCTCACATGAGGTTCCTCAGACATGGTAGCTTTTGGAATAAAAAGTGTAGTTATGGGTTCTAATTAAAATATCTGGAGCCCGGCAAGATGGCTCCGTGGTCTAAAGAGCCTGCTCAGGAAAGCTTAGGCAGCTGCAGGGACCACAGTTCGATCCCCGGCACCACGTGCTGTGCCAGCCCTGCCCTCAGGGCAGGCTGAGCTGGCCATAAAAATAAATAAATAAACAAAAAATATCTACCCATTCACAGAGCAGGCCACCAATTACTATTCTCTCCACCAAAGAACTAACGTCCTCTAAGTTTCTAAAACCATTCGGTGCCAAACATAGAAACACATCCACAAATTCTCAGGTGAGGAGAGTTGGGAAAATGGAAGCAGAGGCCAAAGGAGGAAAACGGAGCAGAGCTCTCTCCAGCTCCCACCCACACACCAAAGCTAAAAATAATAATAATAACAATAATAATAATAATAGCCAGGCGTGGTGGCTCACGCCTATAATCCTAGCACTCGGGAGGCTGAGGCAGGAGGATCGGTGCGAGTTCGAGACCAACCTGGGCAACAAAAGTGAGCTCAAGGCCAGCCTGAACTGCACAGTGAGACCCTGTCTCAAAAAGACAAAAAAAAATAAGAAGAAGAAGAAGAATAATTACTCAAAGCCTCAGGCAATGCCTATAATTGCAGGTACAACCAATTCCATTTAGAAATGCATTTATGGGTGCAGGGATTATATAGAGATAGTTAGCCCTGCCAGCATTTATCTATCACTTTTTTTTTTTATTGTTTAAATTTAACATGGAGCCGGGCGTGGTGGCGCACGCCTGTAATCCCAGCACTCGGGAGGCTGAGGCAGGAGGATCGGTGCGAGTTCGAGACCAGCCTGGGCTACAAAAGTGAGCTCAAGGCCAGCCTCAACTGCATAGCAAGACCCTGTCTCAAAAAGACAAAAAAAAAATAAAATAAAATAAATAAATTTAACACGGATTATATTACATGTTTTCATCATCAGATCAGTTTAGATTAATACATATAGGTATATAAGTTGATCAAACAATTAAACATTAACCCTTCTAAATCAACATTACTTTTTTTTTCTTTTCTTTGAAAGTTGACATATTGCATATTGTCCTCACAATCGTTCTGCAGAGTACAGTGTGTGGGCATGACCCACCTCCCTATTGATGTTGCATAGAAAAAAGAAAGAAAAAAAAGGAAAGAATATACTTCTCTTTGGACTAAGAGGAAGCAGATACATACACAGTCAAAGGTTTTGCAATTGCAGTGTGCCACCAGTGAAGCTTGTGATGTTGGAGGCTATTGAATCTAAGCCTCCTAAAGCTCA
>PVJA010049072.1:0-13929 GCA_004027025.1 Myocastor coypus
AGAAGAGGAGACAGGAGTGTGACTTTTCTCAGTGTTTGGAAGCCGGGCTGTGTGTGTGTGTGTGTGTGTGTGTGTGTGTGTGTGTGTGTATGTGTGTGTGTGTGTGGCTGGGCCAAGAGACGGTGAATACAGTCTGTTTCAGGAATCTAGTTTCTGCAGTGCTAGACTGGTCTCTTAGACACTGTGCTTCACTAAAATGGCTGTACCCCAGAGAAGCAGGAATTAGAGGTGGGCAAGCCTGCAGCAGTGGCATCACTTTTTTTTTTTTCAGTTGTCCATTTGATTTGAGCTACATATATTGCCCTTCTTATTAATTTTCTTTTCTTTTCTTTTTCTTTTTCTTTTTTTTTTTTGCAGGGACAGGGGGATTGAACTCAGGTCCTTGAGCTTGCCAGGCAAGCAGTTGTTCTGCTGAGCTATTTCCCCAGCCCCCTCTTATTAATTTTCTCTTTCAATGTGCAAGTCCCTCTCACCTTTAGAATACCTTCTTTCTGAATGTATCCTTTCTGACTTTCTTCGGTGGTACACCTCCCTGGTCAGTTGTGTTAAATCCTTTTTGGCACTGATTTCCACAATGATCTTGAGAACATTACTTGTTTATAAAGAAAATTAGAGAAGTGTCAGTGATCTTTGTTCTAATAATATTTCCTGGTGGAAACTCACTCATCTGATTACGTTACAGAGGAGAGTATGTAGTATGAAAATGATTCAGGGGCATTGCATCTATGTTAAATATAGCTAGGTTCCACAGGAACTAGAAATAAACTATGAAACTTACTTGTCAGAGACGAAAACTGCAAGACTGGCATTATCTTTAATCTCTCTCTCCCCCCTCCCTCCCTCCTTGTGTCCCCCTGCCCTGCTTCTGTCTGTAACTCTGATCTATATATGATTTTTGGCACAGGAGCTTTATTCCCAGTTGCAATCTGTATGACCTTCACACATAGCCTAAACTAGCCTAGTGCTGTATTACATTTCAGGTCACAGAACTGAGTTGCTTGCAATGGTGCCTGGACCACGTAAGGAAAAGAAATGAATGAGTATACTCATTGAATATTGCAGGGTCTAAATAATATACATTCAGTCTATTCTTAATGATGATTGCGACTAGGCTAGTAAGTGTTGTCCACTCTACCCAAGGGAAAGTAATCACCATAGTACACAAAAATGAACTGCTCTGCATGTTCTTTTCTGAGCTTTGCATGTCAGGCAGTATTACAGTTGGCTCTCATTAGTAAGGCTCCTCTTACTTGATTAGGGGCTTCCATACAAAGCTTTTTTGAAGAGAGATGTTTCATGAAGGAATGCTTGAGACTTAAGAAGGACTCAAATGAGGCTATTACATAGATGTATATTTAATATGATATGTGATTATGATTACAAATACATATTTGGTGATTAATTTATTAAAAGTGTGAGTTACATAGTAGTATATGAGGTTTGGATACAAAAAATCAGAAGACAAACAATAGTTCAAGGAATAAAATTTGTAGGATAAATGCTTAAAATGTTTGAATAAACATTTTGCTTGCACTTATTTATCTTGGCAGGGTGTTCTGAAAAATAATTAGTGAGCTGTGAAATTAAAAAAAAAAAAAAACAACTTTGGTTTCTAAAAATCAGACAACATCCAGATTTATTTTCTCTAATAGCACATTTCTCATTTGTTTTGTCAGTAATTTCCTAGATGGAAAGTTAAATGAATGCTTTAGTGTATTCATTGTTATATTCAGTGTGCTTAAATCTGTTTTAAATATTACTTCTCACAGAGGGAGAAGAGAAAGGAAATTATGAGTAAGATGGGAAGGAAAAATATCACAAGGGAGAGAATAAGTGACTTAAAAAAGAGTTATTAAGCTGGGTATGAATAAAGTCATTTTCTAGATCATCTATTATAAAAGACAATTATTATTAAAGTGTGAGTTGATAGCACTGTAAAGACTTATTGGTATATTTTGTTTGTCACGCTCCATTATGAGTTTCCATTCAAAGTTACAGATTTCTGTTTAAGGACAAAGCTGACCTTTCTAGTTCCAGGATGGTTACCTGATGCTGGGAAAGCCTTTCTTTGAATGTTGCCTGCTCTGGTTTTCCGCAGAATATTTGGTGGAAAGTATGTTTTACATCAGAGGCAGCTGCTATATGGTTAACTACGGAACCTTACATTGAACAAATGTTAAACTCATGCTTGTCTAATAAAATGAAAAGTCTAGATAATCAGAGGGTACTTATAAGTACCTGGGCAAGACACGTGAGATACATCAAGACTTTATGTCCAAACCTACATAGGGTTGCCTGGCCCCCGGGTTTGGATGTTTGGGTGTGTGAAGCTGAGTTCTCCTCTCCGCTTTTCAGCCACTGCCCAGCCAAAATAGAATGGGGATCTTCCATATTCATTCTTGTATATGAATTCTCTACAATAGTAAAATGACATTTCTCACCTAGCTCCATTCTGAGTCCAGAATGGCCTTCCTGAGAATCCAGAAGATAGAGCAAGAAGTGCATTGATTATCTACTAAGCTGAGTTGCTCTGAATATTTCTAACCTGAAGGTGAAATTCATAGGTTGGGTGCTTCTATGCCAGTACTTACTCTGCTTTGTTTCCCTTCCTCTCATGGTCCATTCTCTTCCAAATATCCTAAATTCCCATGAAACTGAAAATGACCTGTTAAAGGGAACACTTTTAGGAGTAAAAGTCATTTCTCTGCAGTATAAGTAAACTTAACAGTAATTCTCAAGCCATTCAATTGATAACGTGATAGTCTGGCAGAGCTCTAGAAGGGAATGTTTATTGAGCATTTAAGAAATTTTTGTTGAAACTTCTGGATGCTGATGATTTTGGGGGACATTATTTTCATTCTCTTGAAATGAGTGTACAGACAACACATCAGCCAAGTAAAATCAATGGCTTTGAAGAGCATGAAAGTAAGAACAAAATTTTCACAGGCTTCTTCTTTGGCACTAAACACTGAAATTCACTGAGAACATGGTTTAGAAAGAACTGTAATACACGGAATATTGTGTAGGGGGAAACAAAATGTTTTCATGTTTGATTCTATTGACTTGAAAGCTGAGTTACTGACATACCTCAATTCTACCTTTCAAAAGGAGCTTATCCAGGAGAGAATGTGTTTCTTCCTGTGTGTGTGTGCATGTGTGTGTGTTGGGGATATAGGAAGAGGAGAAATAGGAAGAAGTAAAGGATGAAGGGATGTTCTCACAGACAAGCAGACAAATGTGGAACGTAACTTCCTAATTTACTCTGTAGTTAATAGTGTGTCTCTTTGTCCTGGTCTGATTTAAATCTTAGTCTGATCCAACACTGAACTGTATCAAACCCAGGCAGACACTCTTAGGTCAAGTGCATAACCTGGGCTAATCCTATAATGAGGACCATACTCTCTTACTTCCACTGACCATAATATAGTTCCACCACCATTCTCTCTTTCAAATCTACTTACAATTTTGGTTCCACTTCCACGAGGAAACAGAATATGAGTACCACAGTCTCTTTCATTGAATTTTCTACTGTCCCAGGGAAGGGAGAGTAGGGAAAAAGGGGAGATGGCAAAAGGAATAATAAATAGATGCTACACATTTTTCCCTATAAAGATCATTCCACTGTTTCTAATTTCACAGACCTAGAAAAAATATTTGACGTAACCTTGTAAAGTACCACTTACACAGTTTTTCCCCTGTACCTTGGGCTTCGGAGATAGCTCAGTAGAATAAGTGCTTCCCTGGCAAGCACAAGGGCCTGAGGTCAATCCCCAGTTCTGCTAAAAAAACCCCACAACAACCCTTCAAATGTTTAAGAAAATTTTGGTCAACATGTTTCTCACTTTGATGGAAACATTATATTATTTTTAATGTAATTTATTTCTACATGTGAGAATAATTTCAAAAATATACGTGTGTATGTATATGTAATACTTCAAATGTAAAATTACATGTAATTCTATAGATAGATATATGGAAATAATGTCACATTTTAGCTGAAGCACATTACTTCTTTCCATCTTTTTCTAGGTTTTCCAACAGGGCCTGTACGGTGCCTTTCCTGACCTTTGCCCCCTGAGTCAGCAGATGCAAAGCTGAGCCCTTCTCACCCTCCACTGACAAATCCAGCCACTTGCATGGGGTAAGCAGTGTGTTGGTGAATAAGGTCAATTGGAGGCTTCCTAACAGAAACCCTTGGAGAGGGTCTCTGAGGTCTAGTTTATTCTTTGGGCATTTCAAAACACTTGCATCCGTCAAATAATATGAATGCAATATTAAATTTTTTATTACATTTTTTCTCAAAATGTTTGGCATCCAAGAAAGAAACAACTCACCTAGATTCTTTGGTTCCTAACATTTCTAGCTGCATGAGACAATCAAGGGCTGGCACTTGTCTGACTGATTTTGAGCAGAGCAGACAGATGTTAAGAAAGAGTGCTGAAGGACAACTTAAAATATTTGCTTTGAGTTCCTATGAGTCTTGCACAGATGTGTGGGATGAGAACTTTGTCATGTTAAGGATATTGACCCCCAAACAGCTGTGGACTGACCCTTAGGAGTTTCCCAAAAGTGGACCACATGAATGAAAATGAACAAAATTTTTACCAGTTTCAGTTTTTGTAGACCCCATCACTCTATGCTATTTTCAGAATGTGAAGTGTCAGACTATTGAGACAGTTATCCTTTCAAAAGAGAAAAGAAAACCAAGCCACAGTCAGTGTTTACCAAAGAACAGAGTAACATAACTGCTTCACCTACAATATTGCTATGAAATAACTGAATGAGCTACCTACATACTAAAAGTGTGCAAATAAAAAAGTTAAAAAAGTAGGAACTACAAGACTAAATGAAATAACCCTCTACTTAAACATTTAAAAATTTTATTAATCTTTTAAAAACCACTTTCTTGCTTATACATTCACTCAATTCCTTACCTTACTACCCTCATACATGGTTCAATTTGATTCAATTTACTACTAACTTATGTGAATCATTATTTAATGAAATTCATTAAAATAACAAAAAGATTCTAGCAGGACTTATAACAATGAAATATAGAGTTAGAGGTTTAAACCTACTAAAAGCATCATGATCCATTGATGAGTTATGTATGAGGAATGTCAGGAATATAAATTTGAACTTTTGACTATAATTACAAGTTACTATTGTAGGAAGCAAAATAGTGTGAGAATATGGGTCGCTAGAAAATCACAACATTTTACCAAATGCAGGTTATTTAAAAACTCTGCCTCACATAAAAAGCCTCTACATAGTACCATTAATTTTTCTAAACATAATTTTGTTTTTCAAGAAAATTATCTTTGCAAAAAATAGATGGCATTTATGTTTTGCTAATTAACCATTTTAAATTTAAAAATGTTTTTTCCTTTTCAGTGTATTGTCCTCTTGATACTGAGGTGGGAAAACACTCATGCATGGCAACAGTTCTAATTTATATGACTGGAGCTAGAAAATTTTGAGCTAATTGTACCCTCACAAGAGTTTCAGTTACTTGAAAATTAAAACTTTTGGCTTATAACCTAGGCACATAGATAAATTTACAAATAGCCCACTGGTCATTTTAAGTCATATATTTAAAACAGAATTGGGAAAGTTTACAGTGAAGACAGTGAAGGAGGTAATTATGAATTAATGTGAGTTGTACTCAGGTTGCTTATGTATAGATGTATAGATATTTATCATATATGATAATGTATAGATATGTATAGATATGTATAGATATGTATAGATATTTATCATATGTATAGATATTTATCATATTTCTATAGTATTTGTTAACAGGAAGATGCTCCAAGGGAAAGATCAGTACTTTAAATCATGTATTTTCTTGGACAATACAGTGAAACGTTACACCTTTCACTAATCGGGTTCCAAAGTAGTCAGGAGGAAGTCTCCTTGAAGAAGATCCAAAGCAACACCCTGTATCACTTCAGCTCCCCTTTGAAATTGGTCTTTCACATCCATATTCTTTGTTAGACTTACTTAGGCAGTGATCACTGTCTAAACCCACATTTGATGACGCTGTATCTTCTTCTTATGTAGTTTTCTCTTAGGAAGAATTCTGTGATTCTGACTGAGGCTGAAGGAATTGCTGGGTAGAGCTTAATTAGGAATGAGACAGAAAGAAAATACAAGGAAAGAATTGGCAGGATAGCAGATCCATATCCAGAACAACATGTGCAAATGGAACATGCAATACTCCTTGTGAGTTTCCAAGTTTGAGTATATTTGAGCAACCCCATGTGAAGATATATAGGTTATTGGAAAATGCAGTGTGGTTATGGAGGACATAACTTCCCAAGATGATCTTAAGAGCCTCACCATATTTTTACTTGACTAACTCCTGATAAAATTCTGAGCGCACAAAGCGCGGCAGTGAATCCTTTTCCATCAGGGCATGGATCCTCTTCTGGGCCACATCAAAACTGCTTAAGGAAGGTTCCACCAGGTTCTTCATTGTGATGTCTTTAGTGAAGTAATCAATATTCACCTATGCACCAGAGAAAAAAGTCACTGAAACAGTACAGACAGTGGGATTTGATGAAGGATAGAAAGGGACACAAAATTTCTCAGCAATAAAATACAAGATGGAAATAAAGCCTAAAAATGAGAAATGTGTCTTCACTATAGAAAACAGTAAGGTAATGGATGCTTTCAAATTGCACAAATCTAGGGCCAGGCAAATGGCTCAGCATATTAAAGCACCTGCAAGTAGGCACAGGGGCTGGGGGTTCAATCCCTGGGCTCTCCATGCTAGCCCCACCCCCAGGGGGTGCTGAGCTGACAACTGAGATGGGGTGTGGTGGCGAGCACCTGTAATCCTAGCTCTTGGGAGGCTATAAACAGGTGGATCACTATGAATCTGATCTAGTAGTGAGACCCCGAACATCCTGCATACTCTTCCATAAAATAATATAATATAATATAAAATAATTGCACAACAGTTTTAGACCTAAGCAAAGTCAGACATCCACCAAGTCAGACCATCCACCAATACCCAACACGGGCACATCTTGTTTAATTCGAACAATAGCCCAAAGAATGATTTTCAGTTTTATAGGAAATGACTATATATGGCATGAGTGAAAGATGCAGTGAACGTTTAATTGTTTAAAATGTATTAACAATAAAAGGCACATTGCCATTCATCCCTGTCCTACTTCAGACACATGTGTCCCATCATGCTTGCTACTTTCTCAAGCAGTTCTGGCAGTTCTTTTCACAAGTGCTTTTATTCATGCTGCCTTTGTGGCTGACTTGATGTTCTGAATTAACTTAAAACATTTGTCCCTTTCATGATTATTTTGACTCTGAGAAGGGCCAGAAGTCACATTGTGCCAGATCCAGTGAATAAAGTATAGACAAGACATGTTGTAATTTTTTTTAACAAGTCTACCCTCCTCTGGATGACATTTGAGCAGAACTCTTCATTTTTATTTTATTATAACTTAATGATAGTCACTTCTAGAAATAGTGACTTCAAAAAGTGGCAAGAAAGGTGGCATAAATGTGTTTGAAGCATAAGGTAGAATACTGAAGAGAATTTACTGTATCATTTTTAACGTAAACATTCGCTGGATTTTTAATTTCACCTTGTATATGCCCAAGAGCCAGAGCACAGCAGGACCTGTATTCTGGGTCACCATTCATATTACAGCCATTATGAATGGCTTCCTGGGAACTGGGCAGTGAGTTTGTCTGAGGATAATTTGAAAGGGATATGTATACTTCACACTGCATGTTCTAATAACTCCTAAGGGGTCTCAATATAAAAGAGAAAGAAACAGAATCCAAACCATCCAAAGATCCTGAATTGGCACACTGAAAATCAAATTAGAACATTAGAAAACATTGTAAGTGTATCTTGGGCTTGCTATTGAAAGGAACGGATAATTACAGAGAAGTTTTAGGTTAGAGTGAGACAAAGGCATGACTGTGGAGCACCAGGGCAGAACAGACAGCAGAACTGAGCATGCTTGAAAGCCTGGGGCCATATGCTTAATGCAGACATGGTGGAAGGCCACTGTCCGATTGGGAACAGCCTGAGCCATCCCAGGGGCCAGGTATTATACCTGCAGCTAGTCTGAGGCAAAGATGAGGACGCACTACAGTATGCATTCTTCTGTTCTCTTTGTATTGTTCTTTCTACCAAGAGAAAACAACATTTCTTCTTTCTCTAATGCTAAATATATATTTAGCAACTTAGACACCCTTTTGCAAATGGTTGAACTACTAAACATTATGAAAGTACCTTCTAATCTTATTTCCTATTTTCTTTATGAATATTAGTTTATTTGTAAGGTCTTAAACCATATTTTGTTATTGTACTTGATTCAGAAATTTCAATTTATGTTTATTCCACTGGATACTTTGTAGATTTTAAGTTCAATTTACATAGCAGGTTAATTTTTGTGATCTTAGTGTCTACATCTTCATTGCTTTAACATAAACTTTTACAGGTAAATGAATGCAACTAGAAGCCATGCATGTAAGTGAAATAAATTAGACCCACATGTGTGAACATTGTATTGTCTCCCTATCATAAGAAATCTGAAAAAGTAAAGAAATCTGACAGGTACAATAGATATTATGAAAGGGAAAGAAACTGCTCAAGAAGAAAGAGCAATCGGGATGAGGAAAATGTGAAAAGAAGGAAAGAAGGAAGGGGAAAATAAAAGACATTTTATTTAAGTTAACTGTACTACTAATTGCTGTTGGTTTATTAAAAGAAAGAGTTGATGCTTAATTTTTTATCAGTTTTGCACACCCATAAATGATAATCTGAACAACTACTTTGAAGATAACAGTATGAAATTTAACAGCCATGGTTGATTTTTATCATCTTGTTTTGAAATTCTATATTGTTTTAATATGTTTGTTTTTTATTCTCTTCAATATAAAATATCTTATTTCTTATAAACAAGTAATAACTTAAAAACTCTGTGACTCAGAATCTGCCAGTAAATAATAGCTGCATTTAAAATTAATTTTATGTAACAGTATGCATTATTGTGGCTGTCCTACTAACATGTTCTGAAACTGTCTCATTGTTATTTCTTTTTTTTTAATTTCTTGTTTCGGAATTTTTGTTTGTTTGTTTATTTGTTTTATGGCCGGCTCAGCCTGCCCTGAGGGCAGGGCTGGTGCAGCATGTGGTGCCGGGGATCGAACCGCAGTCCCTGCAGCCACCTAAGCTTTCCTAAACAGGCGCTTTAGACCGCTGAGCCATCCTGCCGGGCCCTCATTGTTATTTCTTATTAAAAGTAATAATAATAATAATAAAAACAGAATAAAATTAATTTTATGTTCATGTAACTTTTCGAAGAAGTCACTAACATAAATGTTTGCTGTTTACTGAGTTAATAAAGTACTATTTAAATAACTTCAGTATGGTCAAATTATTTGGAAGGTACAGATTATCTACTTATGAAGATATATATATATATATATATATATATATATATATATATATAGCCACTTTTCTTCTTAAATCTTACTTCCTATTCTTATCACTGTAACTCTCAGTTCCTCATCTTAAAGAGCTGGGTTAATATTCAGAGAAAGAAAACTTAGGTTACTACTGACCTGAGTAAATTTGTTATATAGGCCAATCCTAGAAAAATGAAATAGGAAGCCATACATGTAATTCCAGGACTCTGGGGTCCATAGGAAGGAGGATCACAAATACAAAACTGGCCCAGGGAATTTAACCACTTAGCGAGCAACTGTCTCAAAGATAAAAAAATAAAAAGGGATGAAGACATAGCTGAGGGTAAAGACCCAAGTTTACTCCTCAGTACAGAAAATAAATAAATAAATAGAAGTAAATAATTAAATCAAGATTTTCAGAATTTTTAAGTAATGATAACTACAAACTATTAAATATACTCCAAGCATATGTGAAATGTGAAATGCTTGCAAATAAGAGAACTGAGGATTAAGATTAGCAAAAATTGAGGATTTAGAGACTTATTCAAAGTCAAATATGTAAGAAAGTCTGAATTTGCTTATTTCTATTCATTTGTCTGACAAATACTCATCAAAGGCTTTTGATGTGCCCCCACATGGGCATGCATTATTTACAATAGAAGGCAAGTTGATTTTTAATTAGAGGAACATCATAAGCGGCCATCATCTTTTGTACTAGTAGATCAACAAACCAGGATTTTAATTTGAAACTCCATTTTAATACCTCATTTTTCAAAACCAATCCTGTTCTAATAAGAAACTTTGAGAATAATATTTTCTTTTCTTTGATTTTTTTTTTTTTTTGAGAATAATGTTTTCTTAGAGTGCCGAGAAACTAGTGTAGTCTGGATTAGCACCTCCATTTTCAGGTATTTTAACAAATCCTAGAACTCTGTAAAGAGGAATGAAATTGATAGGAAGCTTTAAGGTTGCAAGGTAGGAATCTGGCTTCAATGAGGATATGTATGAATGACTTCAAATTAAATTTATTCTCTTTGTTAATTAATCTCTTCTCCTTATTGTCAGTTCCATACTGTCAGTTCCATACTGACAGAGCAAAAGATGAACCAACACAAATGCAACCAGAAGGAGAAGGCTAGCATATGTCCTTGGGGTAGAAGGTGAATGTAAAGGTTCTGGAGAGCATAAAATCCAGTTCTAGGAGTTTTTCTTGACTTTAACCCATGTATTCTATACCTTCACGCTCTTGGATCATGAAGGCAGCATATCTGTTTGTGTTAAGTTATATAATTAATACATCTACTCAAATACATTCACATATTACAAAAGGCCAGGGAGGGCTAATATATGACCGGAGGAATAATTATGTAATGTTGGAACTATAAAAATTGAGTGCACATGTGGGAAAAAGAAATGTTAGAGATTTTTCCCCTTTTATGGCACCTCCAGTAGATTATTTCCTACACAACGGTTTTGTTCAGTCACCACTGTCCTTAACTTAAAACATTCTCAGACACTGAATTTCCCAAGTAGATTAAAGAATAATGTGGAATCACAGTGACCTGATGGGCACAGGAGCAACAAGTCTTACTGTGACCACCCTGAGTTCTTCACGAGGCATTTCAGTTTGGTTCCACTGGTTGCAAAGAAGAGAGTACACAAATTTCTCCTGGAACTTCTCTGAGATCAACATAGACTGTAGGGTCTTTATGAGTAAATTTGTGCTACTTGGCTTTAAACCTTTCTAGCATAGAGCTCTTGTACTATTTTGGCTTTTGGGTGGGGAGGTCTGTAGTTTCAACTAGAAAATAAATGTTAAAGGTCAGGGGAGGCAAAACAAAGGATGGAGGAGAACAGAGAAGAGATTGAATGAAAGAAATGAAAAAGGAAGAAAAGGAAAGACAAGATAAGTAGTAGGAATATTCATTAGGTACTGATTAGGTCAGACAAGGAGATGTATAGTTTCTATTGTTTGCATTTGCATGAAGGAAAACTATAGAGGCAGAAAGCCTCAATGATTCCCTCCAAATTGCACACTACTACCATTCCCTCTTGAGATCACACACTACTGAAGACCCAGAGGTTCATACCACAAAGTACACAGGACAAGTCCTGTCTGCCTGATCACACTGCTCTGCCTTAGAACACAGGAGGTGCCTGCCTCAGGGGCCTAGTCACAGCAGAAGTAGCCTTTATTAACTCTGAAGGCTGACTCTGTATCTCAAGTCTAAATCTTTCCCAATAATTTGGTCATCTAACTCCAACTGACAATACTTTCCCTTGCCCCTTAGGACCAACCTCTTTAGGAGCCTCTGCTTGGATGAATTCTTCATAAATTTCCTTTGCTTTCTCAGCCATCTTGGCAGGGGACTTGATCTTCTTGTAGTCCTCACAGGCAATCCAAAACTCAAGATTTTCTTCACTGAATTCAGACTTCAGGAAACTTTTGAAAGTGGCAAGCCCATCTACCAGAAGAAAAAGTCAGTTGGTGAAATAATTAAATGTATTTAACAGGCACTATTTATATATATGTATAAAATTTGATGTAGGAACCTTAAAAAATTAAGCCCCGCTTATTTACTAGAAGCTTAAGATGCAGGTATTATAGACATCTAATTTATCTTATTTTAGAAATGATGTCAGAGAGATCAAATGGCCAAACAAAGATACACAGATGGTAAGTAGCAAAGGCAGGATTCAAACCCATGCAATCTGAGTTAACAATCCATGCACTCTTCCTTTATGCTAAACCACTTCTCTAAAAGGCATGATTCAGCTTCTGGGAAGAGGCACTATCCAATAAGGTTGTATGCTTTCCACAGCACTTTAACTGCGAAAGAAATAAAAGAAATAAATAACACAGAGAAAAAAAGGGGAAAGGGCTTAGCAATACTATTCCATCCACAAAAGCTTTGCTTATTCCCCCCTGCCTTTCTTTATCCTCTTATTAGAATGAGGAAGGCATAAAGAAGTAGGGAGAAGTAGGGACCTCCAGTGCTGCTCGTCAGGGACAGGCACAGAGGCCTCTGGCACTGACAAAGGGCTCATTTATCACATATTATTCTTTAAGAACAATTGAAGGCAGTGTTTATTTAGATGACAAGTGATTCTTATTTATGATACCAAGAAACTGTATTAACAATAATATTCTGGACACATACAAAACTTCTCAAAAGGAAAGAATACATTTAAAATTTATTTGTGAGTATAAGTAATATTATGTTCAGTATCGTATACAACTGCTTATAATTCTGCTTATTTCTTTCTATAGGTGAATTTTTTGAGCAATCATCACGTTTAATGTATTATTTTAAAAAGTCACTATGGCAAGTAAAATAACCTGCCCTCATTGTCTACAAATTCTGGGCGAGGTAGACAATGAAGAAATATACTAAACATTTACACAATGAAGAAAAACTATAGGAAGTATAGCAACAGAATAACAGGAGGGATCTTGCTCTAAGTCAGATGCAGGGAAGGTGAGATAATGACATTCAAATGAAGACCTGCAAGGAAGAGCCCACATGAAGATGCCACACACAGAACAATTACTTTGCCCCTCAATGAATTATACATCAGGATTCCCAATACATTGAATTTAATACATTATAACTATTATGATTCTGGTTCTAGCTTTCTACTGCTTCTGCTTCTATAAAATGAACTCCAATCTTTATGTAAAGGAACATACTTAGATATGCAAATATCTATCTATCTATCTATCTATCTATCTATCTATCTGTTTTTGAATTCTTAGATCTTGCTCTCTGTTTATTTCCTGTATTTCTAGTATTAATATCTAAAGTAGTAAGGGAGTAAAATGCGTGGGTGTAGAGGATCCTAGATGACACTGGGGAAAAGACATTGCACTATTGGGTGTTGGTGGCACATGCTTGTAACCTCAGCATTTCAAGAAGCTGAGTCAAGAGGACTGCAACTTCAATTTTTCTTTAAAGATTTAGGGATATAGCTCAGTGTGAAGGTCTTTGGCATAATTCCCAGTACTACTGAGAGAGAGAGAGAGAGAGAGAGAGAGAGAGAGAGAGAGAGAGAGAGAGAAACTAGAGTCAAATAAAGGGGGAAAGGAAAAAAAAACCCTAAGTTATATTTTATTCTTTCAGCATATACCAAAGTTCCAACAAATATGTACCTTTAGGAATAGAACCCATGTCTATTTATTATATAAGAAAAATTAGGTTGGGCCTGGCAGGATGGCTCAGTGGTCTAAAGCACCTGCTTAGGAAAGCTTAGGTGGATGCAGGGACCTCGGTTTGATCCCCGGCACCACATGTTGCACCAGCCCTGCCCTCAGGGCAGGCTGAGCCGGCCATGAAAATAAATAAATGAACAAACAACAGTTCTGAAACAAGAAAAAAAAGAAAAATTAGGGTCTCGGGAGATAGTTTTGTGGCACAAGTGCCTGCCTAGCAAGCACAGGTCATCAGTTCAAATTCCAATCCTGAAAAAAAAAAAAAAAAA
>PVJA010049073.1:0-13920 GCA_004027025.1 Myocastor coypus
TGAAAAAAAAAAAAAAAAAAAAGAATTGCAACAAACATGAATGAAATAAAGAAAACAGCTCTACATGAGTGAAGCCAAAGGCTGCTGGAGATGTTTGAAAGAGAGGACAGTGGGAAAACACCAAAGTAACACCCAGGATTTGGAGGGAGATTTATTTACATAAAAGGACACTGATAGAGATTCTTTCCAGAATGTCAGGCTCTGATTTCTGGTGGTCTAGGACTTAAACGAGGATCAGCAAGCAGGCAGCACAGAGGTAGAATGGCTGGTCAAGTGGTGATTGGCTTATACAGTGTACAATGACCAGCCATTTCTAAGAGACACAGCAACTAGAACTGGAAGAGGAACTATTACCTTGGCAGCTAACGAAGTGCAGTGTACGGCTGGAAGGGCATTATCTGCTACAAGAGGAAAGTTGTTGGTCTTTCTAGAAAACTCCAGGACATGGCTTCTTGGGACTACTAGTGGAAAAGCGTTCCGAGCTTGGTGCGCACTGACAGAAGGGCTCGGCAATGGGGAGCACAAGTGGAAAGCACCCGGATGTGCCTTTTGTTGGAGATTCATTTGGGCAACCTTCAGTATTGTTGCTGTGAGGTTTTAGGCTTCATGTTTGGCACCTTCATCATAAATCAGATTCAGAGGGGGCAGGAGAGGTGCTCTGAGCCCAGCATACAAACCTCACAGTGTACGCCTTACATATCCAGACCTGGGTTCATGCCCAGGGACACGGGGGACAGAGCAAGAACAAGTGGAGGATTCTTTGCCAGTGGCCTGTTAGAGAGGATCTTATTCCAGATGAAAGCATATTTTTCTTCATCCTCCTTTGTATTTGGTACACCCAAGAATTTGCATCTTTTTTTTTTTTTTTCCAAGACTGTTCCTAGCTAGAGTAAGCCATCGATGTCATCGTTGCACAAGAAACTCTTGTGGTAGAGCACGCGCAATGCTCCTCTTCTGCCACCAACATATCTGGAGCAGATATGGTTTCAGTGTGCTGCCCTGGCTGGCTCCAAGACATAGGCTCAAGCAAGCCTCCTGCCTCAGGTTCCTGAGTGTCAGGGACTACAGGTCTGTGCTGCCATGCCTCGCTAGGCACTTTGTGACTCTTCTTTTTTTTTTTTTTTGGACCGGGGTTCGAACTCACGACCTTGCACTTGCCCAGCAGGCACTTGTGCCTCGGAGCTATCTCCCCAGCCCCCCACTTTGTGACTCTTGAAACAACCATGTGAGGGAGTTGTTGTTGTTGTCTGCTGGTCTTTCCTTCTTTTCTGTGGTGTTGGGAATGGAAACCAGGGTCTTCCCATTGAGCTGCATCTCCAGCCATTTTTAATTTTGAGACAGGGTCTTGCTAAGTCACTTAGCAAGTGGCACACACTGGGCCTAAATTTGTGGCCCTCTGACCTCAGCCTCCCTGAATGCTGGGATTACAGGTGTGCACTACCATACCTCACATTGTTTATTTAGACAGAGTCTTGACATGTTGCCTGGGCTGGCCTTGACCTAGTAATCCTCATCTTGCTCTGCTGAGTGGGCTGTTTAATAAATAACATCCATTTGTGTTAGAGTACCATGTAGTATATATAAAAATATGGGTGTTGAAGACTCAGACTAATTGAGTCCAAATCCTGAATTCATTTCCTGGTTATATGACTTTTCACAAAATATCTGACCTCAGTTTCTTTTTTTTAAGAATTTTTTTTATTTTATTTATTTATTTTTTTCTTGTTTCAGAACCTTTATTTGTTTATTCACTCATTTTTATGGCCGGCTCAGCTCACCCTGAGGGCAGGGCTCGCACAGCATGTGGTGCCGGGGATCGAACCACAGTCCCTGAAGCTGCCCAAGCTTTCCCAAGGAGGCGCTTTAGACCACTGAGCCATCCCACCGGGCCCCTGACCTCAGTTTCTTTATCTGTAAATTGGGTGTATGGTAGCACCTACCTGATAGGCTGATGAAGTTGTACTGAAATAAAGCAATGAGGTTCTTACAGTCTTCCTAGGTACACCGTAGTTGCTCAGGAAATGACAGCTACTCTACCCATGGCTCTTCATCCTTTTTGCTCTCCTGTGAGGCAGCCATCATGACTGAATTCACTTGACAGATGAGGAAACAGGCTTAAAGCTGATCTTGCCCTAAAGCCTCTCCGTAAGCAACCAACAGGTGTTTATTTATTTGGGGGATGGGGTCTTGCTGTGTGGCTCAGGCTGACCTTGAACTCCTGAGCTCAGGCAAGCTTTCTACACTGCCCTCTCTAGGCTGGGACAATAGCTGAACACCACCTTGCCTGGCTCAATTCAGATTTTGAGATTTGAAGCCCAGGGCTCAGAGCCCACATGTTCTCTTGTTCTGGAATTCTAACCTGCTGCAGCTGCTCCTCCAGGAACATCCCTGAGGAGCCAAATTAAGAGCCAGTTTTGGATTAGTCATGGTTAGGAAGAATAGCTGGGAGAAAAAAAAAAAAAAACTGGGGAGGGAGTTGGGTAATTAAGAAAATTTTCTCACTTAGGACTTTTTTTTTTTTTTTTTTTTTCTTGTATGGGCAATGGTACCTAGGGATGCTCTGTTGCTAAGTTTTAATTCTTTTTTTTCTTTTTTTTTTTTGCTTTTTGAGACAGGGTCTCACTGTGCAGTTCAGGCTGGCTTTGAACTCACTTTTGTAGCCCAGGCTGGTCTCGAACTCACAATGATCCTCCTGCCTCAGCCTCCCTAGTGCTGGGATTACAGGCATGAGCCACCACGCCCGGCTAAGTTTTAATTCTTTAGTGCATTAATTAATTATCCTGAGATAAGGTCTCTCAGGTTGCCTAGACATGACTCAAATGTGTGATCCTCTTGCCTCAGCCTCCTTTCGTATTGCAGATATTGTGCCACCCAGCTCACCTCCAGCAGGTAGACTTTCCTCTGACAGACAGTACAAGCACGAGTTTCAGAGCCATCTTCTGGAGGAAATGGAAGGAAGGGACGGTTGAAGGGCATGTAGCAGAATGGGGGTACATGGGCTATCCCCCCTTCAGGGCAGGACTTGAAAGGGGAGAGGTAGATCGCTGGCTAGAGGTGCACACTCTGGTTTAGCATCCTCTCCTGACTCTCCCAAGAGAGGCCCACCTGTGCTGTTGGATGCACCTCACCCTCAGCCCCAACAGGGCCCAGTCCAGCCTTTATCATCCAGATGTTTGGGCAGCCGGGTCCTCAGTTATTTCCAAAGGGAAGTTTCCTAATTCTCCCCATTGGAAGGAGGCTGGGAGGCCGGGTGAGAGGTCAGGAGAGCAGCCCTCCTCTGTGGGGCGAGGAAGCACCTGCAGGCACAGCTGCTGCCCCTGGGCACATTACTGCCCCAGCTCCACAGCCCTAATGGCTGGGATCCTGGCCTTCCCAGCGGCCCTAGTGAGCAGAGTGTGCTAATCCCAGTGGGATGTGGTCTGGGAAATCTGGAACCAAGAGTTGGGGCTACCGGGTGACAATAAAGTTACAGGGATAGGTAATTCCCTGTGGCCTCGGGCAGCCATTCCCTCTGGGGACTCTTAGATGCCAGGCTTTAGACACAGCATAAGCAGAATAAGAAAAGCTGAGAGAGAGGACAGGGTGCGGCTGTTTCCTGGCTTTGGATGGACACACAGGTGCTCAGGCACATAATGAACTGGCCTAACCCTGTGCATCTGTCCTGGAATGGGATGTTTTGGCAATAAGCAAGAGATGCTGTTTAGAAAAAAAAAAAAAAGAGAGAGAGAGAGAGAGATGCACACAAACTGCGGTGCTGTAAAAAAAAAAACTTCATTTTTCACACACACACACACACACAAATAAATAACCCAGTCAGAACTGGCTCACTAGTGCCGCAAGGAATCCTAGCTCTTTCTTTCTGCTATCCCTAGCATGACTCCGAGGATTTCACCCTAGAATACTGCATCTTCTGCTTTCTCAACAAAGCGAACACATTTCCCTCAGCCTTCTGTCCACAGTCTTCCGCTGAGGTCTCATTGGCCAGTACCGGGTCACGTGAGCCGCCCTAACTGCGGGGAGACCAGGAGGGCAGAGCACAGGCTTTTCGTGCTTGGCTTAGAGCAGTGGGCTTCACCTTGGCTCGGCTCTTAGAGATTCTGACTCAGTTGATCTGGGTTGGGATTTGGCCTTGGAATTTATTAAACGGTCCAAAAAAAATTTTTTTAAATTGTAATTGCTCTCACCACACTTTGGTGGCAGCTCAGGTGGGCACTCTCAGTCACACCCAGCTGGGGCTCCGGGAGAGTCACCTGGCTGGGCTTCCTCAGTCCTGTAGCCGTGGTCCCTTGGAAGTCATTATCCAGGTGATCAATGGGTGTGCAGGCCATTTGTTAGGAATTTGCTGGTAGCCAATCTGTTGGCTAACTAATAGAATGGTTAGTTAGCCTTTCCTCTTATTTGTCTGGAATATAACAAATTTCCATAGTAATCTAAAGTGGAGTTAAGGCAACATCATGTGAGATAGAAGTTGCAAGATTATTTTGTAAATGAAAAAGACCCTAGACAAGATAGGGGAGTAAAAACTGACACAACAAAGTACTTTCAAATTAAGGACCAGGGAAAGTTTATTCCCCAACCCTTCACAAAGAATTACTGCTTCCACAGTTCCAAAATGGAGAAACACCAATTGCCCTACTGCTCATAGGCCAGATTTGCTCTCAATTATAGTGTCAACCCTTGGCAATTGCATATATGCTTTCTCCTTTGCCCTGAACCTAATTTGTCTTTCTGTTTTTTTTTTTTTTTTCTTTTTATTAGCTTATTTTCATTATGAAGAACCTCAGGCCTTTTTAGGAGGAAGGGGACTCAAATTAATTTAAAAAGACTTGGGGCTACTTTATACCTTCATTGGGCACCCATCGCATGCAAGGCTTTTCCATGCCATTTAGCCAGTCCTCACAGTGTGAGAGTTGGTTCCTGTGATTATCCTCATTTGATGTAGGTGTTAAGGGACTTGCCTAAGGTCATACAGCTGCCAGCCAATGATCCAGGATCCAAAGCCTGGTTTCATAACCAAGGTCAACCAGACCCCAAACCTAAGGACTTTCCTTGAAGCCAACCCAAATCAGTGTGATGCTTGATTACTGTAGTACTCGCTTAGCTGGCTGAGGAGGGGGGTGTACTTAAAACTCCTCAAAGCAGTTTCCTGTGTGTGTGTGTGTGTGTGTGTGTGTGTGTGTTCCTTTTCTAAACTAGCCATGTATCAGAAATACTATGCTTTATCAATAAGCCTCTCTAGGGGGCTGGGGAGATAGCTCCGAGGCACAAGTGCCTGCTGGGCAAGTGCAAGGTCGTGAGTTCGAACCCTGGTCCCACACACACACAAAAAAAAGCCTCTCTATTACATTATGAACCACTAAGAAGAAAACACTGCTAGTTGAACTGACACAGCACTGGTTGTAAGTATAAGATGCACCATAATTTCAGAAATGTCAGAATGTGAGAAGTGTGTGTCAGAATTAATGGGACATTTCCTTCTTGTGGTGGAGAATACACACGTGGCACCCCTCTCTTGCTAGCTGGATGCTTTGCCACTTCCGTTTCACTGCCAAAACCTTGCCTGCCCCTTCCAGATCTCAGTTCTCCACATCCTATGAACCAGTTGACAGTGATCTCAACTGTCTCCTGTGAGTCTCCAGAAAGACTTGCACTTAAGGAGAGCTCTAGTCCAGTATTTTGTTGTTTCATTGAGTTCCACTACATGGTCCCATTATGAACTTCCTCCACTGCTAGTCTTTGGCCAGTCGCTGCTGATTCACTGCCTTCCCTGCTCACTGTTCTGCACTGCAGTTGGTAGCTGGCCCATCCACTATTCAGTCTCCAGTGATTTCCTCAACAGCTGTTAGAAGGGCACAGGCAGGGGCATGGGAACAGAGCTGAGGCCTATGTGCAGCTCTCCTTGACACAGGAAAAGACGCCCAGGTCATCTGTGGAAACGCTGGGGCTTCCTTTCTCCCTTCCAGGAAGAGACAGGATTGGGGCAGGATGAAGCTTCTCCACTTTTCTTAGGGAACTCTCTGAGTGGGCAGCAAGTAAGGGCACAGGGTTATAGAAGGGAAGATGGGTCAGAAGGTCTGGTGCTGCAAGGCATGGTAGGGATCCTGGACCCATGAGCCCACTGGAAGCTGGCTTTTCTGAACTGGTTTTTCTGAGCTGCCTCCTCCTTTGAGTGCAGACCAGGATATGAGGAGTGGGTGTTGGATGTCTTGTTCTTGGTGCTAGAAAAGGCACAGACCTGTGCCCTCACCTTCAATCTGACTTTATGGTCAGAACCTGGCAAAGCGACTGACTGGGGAGGTTGGGGACACTCATGGAGGAAGGGACACATCACAAGCTGAGAGCAGGGGGACAGTCTAGGAATCCGGGTTGATTCCTCACCCTCTGAGGATGGGTGGGCAGGTGTGCGATTGCCTCCCTGTTCTGGGCACCTGATAGACAGGCCATTAGGTTGGGCATGGGCTGAGGTCGTGGTGGATCAGCCTGCTGTGGTGTGGTATAGACAGAGGGTATCAATAGGTAGAGGTAAGGGGACCCACAGGGTGGCAGGCTGGGAGGCAGAGGTCCAGGCAGCCGAGCTGGGCTTCGTTGCTGAGTGGGAGGACGCCTTTTCTCCTGGAAGTAGGGCTTTTTCCCCTTTCAGTTTTCTGGGCTGCAGTAGCAGGCCGTAGGCCTTGCCTTAGCTCTGCAGGATCTCAGACCTGCTGGCGGTGGCCGGGCCCTCGCTGCAGTTTCCCCAAACGGCTCTGCCAAGCCTGGCACCTTCAAGCCGCCTTTCAACAGGGTCTGGGCCCAGCCCCTCGCCGGCGCCGCCGTTGCAGGCCCGGCCACCGGGCCTCCTTCTTACCCTCCTGCCTGACCTCGGCAGGCCTGCCGGCTCCGAGGCGTACCAGGCCTATCCGGTGCCCGTAGCCCTTGGTCGGGAAGAGAACGGGCAGGGAACAGCGGGCCGTGGCCGAGGCCGAAGCCCAGCCTGCAGGTGTGAGGGCCAGGTGGGCACGGAGGAGCGAGAGCAAGTGCGGCTGGCTGCAGGCGTCCGTGCGCCGCGCCCCGGGGCAACGGGGCAAAATGGGAGATGCTGGGGGCAGAAAGCAGCTGACGCGCTGGGG
The DNA here is from genome assembly GCA_004027025.1 of Myocastor coypus. Taxonomy (NCBI): domain Eukaryota; kingdom Metazoa; phylum Chordata; class Mammalia; order Rodentia; family Myocastoridae; genus Myocastor; species Myocastor coypus. Next base: position 7,107 of record PVJA010049073.1, read on the forward strand.
CCGTGGGCGGCAACCCCGAGTGGGACGCAGTAGGTCCGGCTGGAGGTGTCAGGCAAGAAGCCTCACCGCGCACGCACCCCCGGGTGGCATCCGGGCCACGCGCCTTCTCCTTTCCTAATCTAAACCATGCGCTCGGCTCCTATGGTCGCGGGGTCCCAGGGCCGCAGGGAGGGCACCAGGCTGTGCGGTGATAGAGCTGGCGGCCGCTTGGGGTTCGGGGTCCGGGGGAGCCGAAGAGCCCGGGGATCCCGAACCCCCCTCCCCGGGGGGCGGCGGGTGAGACTGATTGACAGTGGCGACGTCAGAGCTGGTGGGGGGGCGGGCGGGCGGGAGCAAGGAGGAGAGAGCTGAGGCCCCGAGCGCAGCCCGGGAGATCAAGGGCCAGCTCCGAGGCGGGATGCGGCCGGCCCCGAGGGCGCGGCGGGCAGAGCGAGCCTGACCCGGCCGGGAGTCGGAAATCGGGAGTCAGGAGTCAGAGCCCCGCCGCCCCGCGCTGCTCCCTCTGCCCGAGCCTGCAGTGACCTCGGGCCGCGGACGCCTCCGCATGCGGCAGCGCAGTTAGGGTGAGTGCCGTTCCCGGGGGCTGGGGCGGGCAGGCTGCGGGGCTGGGGCCCCGGCCGCGCGTGTGGCCGCGTCGAGGAGCCCGAGCTGGAAAGTAGCGAGGGCTGCGAGGGTTCGAGGACCTCGGGCGGCCAGGGCGGTGCGAAGGCGTGGGAGCCCTCCAGTCGGGCGGCGACCCCGCCGGACACCCAGGTTGGGGCGCCAGCCCTCTTTCCGAGTAACGGGAGTAATCGGGTGTAAGGATTCTAGACAGGACAGAGGCAGCACCGAGAAAAAGGGTTAAACTGTGACAGGAGGAGCAGTGTCCTTAAAATTGATATTTGCACAATAAGAAAAGGAAAAAGGCCCGGGACCGGCAGTGAAAATAGATACAGAAATGTAAGGGGTCTCAACACTGGATTTCAGAGCCTGTGATACAACAGACTTGTTAAAAACAAATCAAGGAATATTATGTATAAATAGTAATCGATGGTCAAAAATTACCAAAATGTGAGCAGTTACCAAAGAAATAAGGCTAAATAGCATTCCTGATGCCACACTTGCACTTCCAAATAGTGCAGTAATAACCACTTTCAAAATCAAGTGCAAATGGTAATCTTAATTTCTAAAGATTTTTTAAAAACGAAGTAACTCCAGGTATAGAAATAATAAGAATTGGCGTATTCAAATCAAGAGCAATTATATAACATATAATAATGATGGAACAAATATTAAACTATAGGCAACGGTAAGCAAACTGTAGGAAAAGATGAACAATAAAAATACTATTAAAGGAAACACTATTAGCATTGATAGAATATTATCACATAATGCATTATTGACAGTATAGTGAAGCATTCAAACAAATAGCAAAATCTCCAGAGCAATAGCAATGTAAATACACAGTAAGAAACATTGTTGGAGTAATACGACAATTTATGACCAAGGTATTAATAGTCACAACATTATAAATAATGGTTCAGCAATAAGCAGTATTGTATCAATGTGATGAAAATAATCAGAGTACCCAGAACTTCAGCCATATTACAAATTATGACAAAGTAAGAAGAAGTAATGATCTGATGAAAAATAACAAGCGAATTAAGATCTGTAACATTACCAATAATGACAAAGTAACAAGATATCCTAACGATGTGATGAAGAACATTACCTAGAGTATTCGGAGCAATCCTAATAAAACAAATTATGATGAAATAGTAAGAAATATTATAAGGATTAACAAAATTAACCTGAATATGGAGAACAATGCTATTGTAATTTATGGTAAATAATGTGTTATTCAAAAGTTCAACAAAGTCTAAGGAGAATGAAGTAGATATAGAAACATTTCAGGGATAGAGTAAAATTAAAATAAGGCTAGATTAACATGAGCTATTGGAAACTGATTACCTAGATATTGAAAACAGAATTACTAATGTGTCAGGGTCCCCGAAGCTGAAGCAGTGACAGGAAAGCAAGGACAGCATATGTAATACTGATAAATTAAGTGAACCTAACCAGTTATTTAATCACACATTATTAAAGATAGAAAGTACCAAGAGTTCACATGCTACGGTAAATGTACTTAATGTTACTAAACTGAGATTACTCTGATAATAGGAACAATTAAATTATTAAACCAGTACAAAATAGTAACACTTTTCCTAGTGCAATATATATATATATATATATATATATATATATATATATATATATATATATATATCAACTAAGTAGCCTAAAAGTGAAAAGAAAAATGTTGCGGTTGTTGGAAAAGGAGGCTGCCGAGAGCCACACGCAAACCCGAGCGCTGATGGTGACGGAGCAGAGCCTGACCGCTCCCGCGCAGCGCCGACGGGAAGGGCAAAGCGTTGAGCCCCGGTCGGGACCGCGGCGAGGTGGGGGTTCGGGGTCTAAGGGGACCTCAGGGACCGCTGTTCGGTGTAAGGGTGCTAGGAGGATATTGGCGCGGAGTTTCGGAGAGGGTGAGTCGTACCGGGACTAGAGTGTGATGCTGTTGCCGCGCACTGAGGAAGGGAAGGCAAGCGCAGCGCAACCTCTGCGGCCAGTGCGCGCAGAAGAGCGGGGCTACAGCTGTGCTCCGCACCCGGTGGGATTCAGAGTGCAGGCTTGGAGCACACCACTAGCGTCCCTGCGTGGGCCCGGGTGTGGCAAGTGCCCAACAGAGGACCTGGTAGCCCGGTCACCTACCGGCTGTACTGAGCCACCACCCTCAGGGGCCGCCGATTCTGGGAGCCCATCTCCGCCCAGACCCAGATAGGGTGGGAAGGGGTGCTTAGGCTTCAAGGCGCGCTACCCTCTTCCTGCAACACTCCGCCCCCATCTCGCCACCCCCTTCCTATGTGCGGGGTCCTGGGTTTGCAAGGGTTGGGCTGCAACCCGCATGTGGCTCAAGGTGGGTGTCAGGACGTCTTCTCCCGGCTGGAACCCTGTTCTCGCTGGCTGTGGCCGAGGACGCCAGACTGTCAGGCTTATCTTTATGGGCTTTTCCCAGCCCCAGAGGGCCCTGGCCTCTTTTTATCTCCTGGTTGCACTTGGCTTGTTTACTTTATCCGGCCCTGGGAGCCTGACTCTAAACCCAGGATGGGCAGGCTGGGGTGATCCAAGGAGAAAGGAGAGATCAGGAGAGAGAGGAGACCCTGAGCCCCAAAGTAGACAGGCAGTCAAACACAGAAAGCCCATCTGACCTTGGCCAAATCCAGACTGTGGACAACCGGGGGAGGTAGGAAGGGCAGCAAAGATGGTGAGGGCTACACCCCTCCTCAGGAGGATGCTGATTTTTTGCAAGCTGGGCTTTTCTCCTGGTATCCCAGAACCAGCTGCAGACAGGGAGAAGTTACAGGAGTGGGTGGGTAAATAGGCCCAGTAGGCCCAGACTTGGCTGTGCCGCTGAGCTGGACCCATGCTACTTGCCTGGTCCTCAGCTAGGAAGAGTCTGAGTCCTTCGGCCCCAAGCAGAAGCCTCTGGAACTAACGTTTGAACCACTGAGCCAGTGGGTGTGAATGTGCAGACAGGCTGGGGAGGTCCCTGGCAGAGTTCAGGGCCTGGACTCGAGGAGCCCTAGGTGAGGAGAGGAGGAGGTGGCTTGAGGGTGCTATGTTGTCCTGTGTGGTTGTGTGGTCCAGTGCAAATGCATAGGAGCAAAGCCTTTGATTAAGAAAGTATTTGCTCCAATGCCAAATGAGGGCATGGGTGAGGGCACAAGAGTGAGCTGAGGGGAGAGGGTCTCACCTCAGCAGGTGTGGAACTGTGGAAACCCAGGTCCTGCCTCCAAGTCCAAGCCCGCCTCCCCTCTGCTCTAGTCCAGGAAGGGCCCTGGCTGCTATAGGCCAAAAGTGAGGCCTGGACCCCAAGTTCCCTTGGAAGGATCAAGAAGACTTGTGTCACTGGAGCCCAGCAGGAGGGGGGGCCTGGGGTGCAGCAGGTCTGTGCTGAGAGGGCGGTCCTTCCACCAGGCCCCTCGTCACAGCCCCACACCCAGGGGCAAGGCAGACCCTCCCAGGTCCAGGACCCTCACGGAGGAGGCGAAGGTCCTGCCCTCCCGCATGCACCCCACCCCCAGGCTCAGGGGGGCGGGGTCCACGTGCCCAGGGCACCTCCACACCCGCAGCAGGAGGCCCCCAGCTCCGCTTGGGAGGGCGCGGGGCCTCTGGCCAGTACGCCTCTGAATTGGGCTAGTAACAGCGGCGTGCTGTGCCCACAGGAGATGCTGCAGGACAAGGGCCTGTCGGAGAGCGAGGTGACCTTTCGGGCCCCGGGCCCAGCGCTCGGCGAGGGCAGCGCCGCCACCGCTCCCGAGCCCACGCTGGCAGCGCCTGGCCTCAGCGGAGCCGCGCTCGGTAGCCCCCCGGGCCCGGGCCCTGACGTCGCCGCCGCCGCGGAGCAGGTAGGGCCGCGCCACCCCCTCGGTGAACATGGGCATCGGTTTGTCTGTCTGCGCGTCAGCAGCTGATGCCGGCGGACGAGCTTCAGGGGCCCGCTGCGTCCGACGCTGCTCGGACTTTCGTTCTCTTCGGGCGCCGCCGCGCGCCCCGCTTTCGGGGCCCTTCTCCACCTCGAAGTGTCGGGGCTGCTCAGCGCCAGCGTTGCTGAGGGGCGAGCGGGGCTGCAAGGCCTTCCGCGATAACCCTGTCACCGGTCCACCCAAGACCGGCAGCTCCTATCTGGGTGGGTCCCGGCCTCCCCCACGTCTAAGCGTCGGCCCCAGCGTGTGGCCACTGCCAGCCATGCCCAGGGTCGATGTACGATGTACGATGTACGCGTTGGAGAGTGGCGGCTCCGCCAGCGTAGCCACTGCGGATTCACCTGAGTGGCATCCTGGAGGATGGAGTTTGAACCAGATTTAATTTTTAAATTCACTGTGGGTTCAAAATCCTTTCATAAAACGAAATCGCGAGGCCTCGAGCTCCCGGGTGGGTGAGATCCGCGCTTGTCCCCGGGCCAGCGGACCCCCAGGCGGCTGCGGTGACACCGTGGGCCCGGCAGTCGAGAGCCCCCTCCCTGTTTCCCACCCAGACAATCGAGAACATCAAGGTGGGGCTGCATGAGAAGGAGCTCTGGAAGAAGTTCCACGAAGCGGGCACGGAGATGATCATCACCAAGGCGGGCAGGTCAGCGCTGGAGGTTACTTGGGGGCGATGGGCAAGGGAGATCAGATGGGGCATTTCGGAGGAGCGGGCCCAGAGTTCAGCTGCCACTTGGGTCTTAGATCCATATCCCAAAGCGGCTAGGGATCAGGCTTTTGAGGCCAGAGCCCAATACTCCTCTGGGGGTCGCAGCCATGAGGCTAGAGGGGAGGAGCTGTAATATGCAAATATTATGCAAACAAAAGTGGCCCCTGGTTGCCCCACCTTTGGCCCCCTGTAGTGCTGCTTTGTCTGATTCTTTTTGGGAACCATTACCTGCAGTGCGGACCAAGCCCCTCAGAAAACAGTAAACAGGGGAGGACTCAAGAATGGTGTTTCATTCCCGGTAACTTCCCTCCCTCAGCTAGGCAAACCCCAAATCTCTTCTCTGTGGGGCGCCACTCCTGTTTCAGTCCCTTCCAAAGGGAAGGTACCATTGGGCACCGAGCTTGTGTTTCTGGGGAGCAGCTCTGGGGCGGCTGCCAGACAGGAATGATTTATAAAGTGGAAACATCTTTAAAATGTGCTGGTGTCTGTGGGAGCGTATAGGGAGGAGAGAGGAGGAAGAGGCAGCCGGGAAGGTGGTGGTGACAGAGATTCACTGAGGCAGGGCCAGACAGCCAGGAGAGCGGCTGTCAGGTAAAGGGAGGCTGCCTCAGTTCCTCAAGGTCCCGGTTTAGCAATTGCCCCTCTCCTGCGCCCCTTCCATACCTACGCACTTAAGTTTAATCCCTGGGGACAGCATGGGTGTGAAATTGTCCCTTTGCTTGACTGTGGGTCCATTGTTGAGGTTATGGGGAAATGAGATGGTGAAGTATGCTTGGTTTGACTCTGGTGGGGACAGCGGTCCAGCTCCAACTCAGCTATTTCCCTCTGCGGGAGGGATGACCTTCAGACAAGGATATGAGGGTCTCTGTCCCTTCCACTCTCCAGCTGTGAAACTGCTCCATACAGCTGAACACAGAGCACTCGGCATAGTACTATTAAACAAATAAAAGCTGTAGTTCTCTGGGTGCCTTAAGGGTGCTGTGGTCCTTTCTGTCTATGCTCCCAGGTGGGCAGTAAAGTTTCCTCTATTTGTGGAGGGTAGAGGTCTGGTCAGGGTCTGGTCTGGCCACTTTATTCACCCAGACCCCATCAGCGCAGGAGGCGGGTTGATTTCAGGGCTGAGTTTGCTGGTTTGGGGGATGAGGAAGGAAGATGTAGCAGGGCTTGGCTGTGAGTCCACAAGGGGCCATCACCGAGGGAGAGGCAGGTATCATTGCCCTGCCTCTTCCTGGTACTTAGTAAGTTGTTAAATTACTCCACGGCACCAAGTAAGCAGAGATGTGCCCACTAGCTTTCCTTTTGGTGATTGTAAGACTCCAAACAGAATCGTGTGAATTGTGCAGGGTAAATTGTCAAGTAGATTACAGGTGCACAGAGGGGACTTTCTTCTTCTTCTTCTTCTTCTTCTTCTTCTTCTTCTTCTTCTTCTTCTTCTTCTTCTTCTTCTTCTTCTTCTTCTTCTTCTTCTTCTTCTTCTTCTTCTTCTTCTTCTTCTTCTTCTTCTTCTTCTTCTTCTTCTTCTTCTTCTTCTTCTTCTTCTTCTTCTTCTTCTTCTTCTTCTTCTTCTTCTTCTTCTTCT
>PVJA010049074.1:0-13903 GCA_004027025.1 Myocastor coypus
TCCTCCTCCTCCTCCTCCTCCTCCTCCTTCTTCTTCTTCTCCAGTAAATTGGATGGAAACATCTCAGGACTCTTCTTCCGTGTCATGGTCTCTCTGAGCCTTCAAGAGCTATCCTGCCTGAAACTGCAAAGCTTCTCCTAGCATACCAGCCTTCTCGCACTGTCTTTCTCCGGGGTGCTGAGCATCACCAAGCGCCCTTCACCTGTCCCCTATCGTTCTGTGGTTGGTGTGGTCACCTCCACCAGGAGAACGGGGATTTCTTTCTGCTCTGCTCATACTGATCTTCAAGCTAAAGCCTAGCACCTGAAACACGGAACACTGTGGGACACACAGCCCCTGAATGGGTCCTAGAACGCATATCGCAGCTCCTCGCCTAGGAGGACAAAGAGACAGGGAGGCTGGGAAAATATTAGAGGACAATGACAACAGGCAGAATTAGGTTGGTAGGCGACGGCACTGGCTGGAGCCAGCACAGCAGGGCATAACAGGCTCCATAAATCAGTCCTATACTTAAACTTCGGAAAAACAAATTGCACAAGAGTGAGATGGAGATGATAGCACAGTTAGCCACAGCACGTGCAGCTGGGACCCAGCCCAGTGACTGCCAGCTCAGCCCCACTCAGACTCACACCCAACTATCACAAGGCACGAGGACAGTACCATCACTAATTAACATTAATAACCGTTTTGGTACTTGTGTGCACTCTGCACTGTCCTGCATCTGATGTGCCTCTTTTGGCATCTGCGTGCAGTAGGCGGGAGAGCAAGGTCGAGCTCTGCAGTCCCGGTGATCAGTGGAGAGGAGAAGGAACCCCTGAACGCTCCCTGATGAGGGAAGCTAAGCGAGGGAAGCGCACCGCACCGCAGAATCCATTTGCACCGAGAATGGGAAAGTCCCTCACACACACACTGAGAGCCATCTGTGAGGAAAGTGGGTAGGGCTGAGGGGAAGGTGATTCAACTGGAAGAAAAAGCAGCTGCTAAAAAATAAAAATAAATAAATTAATTAAAAATAAATTTTAAAAAAAAAGCAGTTGCTAAGCCGTCTTCAAGTCTATCCCGGGGATCCTGGCCTGAGAGTGGGCCTCACTTGGGGGTGGGAATGGGTAGGGCTGCAGGACCAGCCCGCAAAAAGGGAGTCTGCAGCCTGGAAGCGGCTCTGCCTTCTGTCCTGGGCCCTTTCGTAGTCTTTTATTTTGAGACAGGGTCTTGCTAAGTCACTATGTTGTCCAGGCAGGACTTGAACTCATGATCCCTTCCATCTCAGCCTCCCAGAGCTCTGGGATTACGACTGTGCCCCACCATGTCCAGCTCGAGAATCTGCTTTTAATAAGAGTCCCGGATGATTCTCAGGCACATAGTTGCATAGTCCTTTTTCTTCTTTTAAGGTCAATATTTTTATTGTAATTATAACAGTTTAGATCTAAAATGTCTCCCCAAAAGCCCATGTGTTCAAAGGGGAGGCCTTGTCAGAAGAGGCCCTTCGCTGGGGGTGGGACCTGAGAGGGTGTGTTCCGACCCCGCCCACCCTGTCTGTCCCTCTTTCTGTCTCCCCCAGCCCCCGCCCCTGTGCCCGTGTCCTTCAGCGGCTCCATTTTGTTCTTGGAGCTTGCCCGCCTCGGGTTGAATCTTCTGAAACAGAAGCTAGCGTAAGCCTCTCCTCCTTTGGGCTGCCAGGGTCAGGTATTTTGTCCCAACAACAGAAAAGTGTCAAATACAATGGTAAACTACACATGACAGAGACTTACCATTTCAGTCATTTTAGGGTGCGATTCAGTGACACTAAGGACACGTACAATGCTGTGTCACCGTCCGGACCATCCATCTCCAGAACTTAGATCTTAGTAGAGGATTTATGCTGCTTGAATGAGCAAAACTAAAGCACTTTAAATACAATTGCGCCTCTCTCATTTGTTCTTCAGGACGCATCTTCCATTTGTTGAGCTCTTCGTTCATGGAGTGTCTCAGTAGTGTCTACCGAGTGTTCGTCCCACTCCAGGCAGAGCCTTAGGCACAAGGGTTACGTGGATGCCGTGAAAGAGCCAGAGCTCACACCCTGGAGGGCCGGCTGGCAAAAGTAACCAACTTTTGTTTTCCAGGTTTATGGAGGTACAAGGGTAAATCAAAATGCTATAGATATTAGCAAAAGCAATATAAAAGTTACTCAAAAAACTAAAAATAGAACTGTGAAGAGCAATGCCATGTCTGGTATCTGTCCAACGAATGAAGTCAGTGTGTCCAAGGGCTACCTGCATGATAGCCAAGACACACACAGCTACAGTGTGCGTCTTAGTGACAAACTCCAAGGAAACCTGTTACCATGCACATGGGAATACTCCCCAGCCTTGGAAAAAGATGGAAATCCTGGCGTTGCTGCAGCGCAGAGGAACCTGCTGGCTACGGCGTTCGGTGAGCAAGCCCCAGGGAGACGTCCACTATGCCCCTCTCATTGGTGAGCCCTAACAGAGCCAAACTCATACACACAGCAGGATCATGACTGTGAGGGGCCGGGGCCCAGGAAATGCGGTGGAGTTGGTCGGAAGGCACAAACTGGTAGGCTCTTAGGTGAAACCTGGAGTCTAAGAAACAGCACAGAGACTACAATTAATAATCTTGTACTGGGGCAAGGGAGCTCAGTAGCCTAAGAGCCTGCCTCGCAAGTGCAAGAACCCAAGTTCTATCCCCATGCCATGCTGTCCCTGCAGTGGGCACACTGGGCCAGCCACCAAAATCAGGCGTGGTGGCTCACATCTATTTTCCCAGCAGTGGAAAGGCTGAAACAGGAGGATTGCTACAAGTCTGAATTGCGCGTAGTTCGACCCTGTACAAAATTCATCAAAAAAAAAAAAATTATTTTAGTCTTGTATCCTGGAAATTTGCTGGCAGTGCATTTTATTTTATTTTTTTTATTTATTTTTTTTTTTTTGTGGGACCAGGGTTTGAACTCACGACCTTGCACTTGCCCAGCAGGCACTTGTGCCTCGGAGCTATCTCCCCAGCCCCTGGCAGTGCATTTTAAGTTCACACCACACACACACACACACACACACACACACACACACACACACACACACACAGAACTGTGTGGGTGACAGGCGAGTGAGCTAACCTACCTGATTTTGGTAACCATTTCTTAAGCACCAAGCCTATGTGAAAGCACCTTGAAAGGAGCTCTATTTGGAGAAATGTGTTTAACCCCACCTGCCTGCCCCTCTGGGGAGGACGAGGCCACCTTCCCTTCACCCCACTTCATGTAGGTCCCCTCTGGGTGAAGCCAGGCTGCTTCCTGAGTCCAGAACTCTTTCCAACTCGTGCTGTCACCAAGACCGGAGCGGTCCGCATCCTGCAGGTCCAGCCCCAGCCTTGGCCATGCCTGCTCCTCCAGGAGCACACGCAGCTGGGGAGACCTCAAAATCAGTGCCCATTCCAGGCTGCTGCCACTGAACTGTAGTGCAGCACCTTCCTCTGCCAGGATCAGGAACCTGATGGGGGTGCCACACTGCACCGACACCTGGGGGTGAAGTCCCCGCCCCGGAGCCGGTGCCCTCCGCCTCTCACCTCCCTTCCAGCACAGGGAGCACAGGTCTGCCTTCTGCCTCTTCACTCCACACTAGTCTGACTTCTCCACTCTGTCCTTTCGGATGCAAAAGACACTCAGCTCTGCAGCAAAAGCCAGTGAGAACAGAGATGGTGCCCTGGGCTGTGTGTGGAGTACGGGTGGGTTCTGTGCATGCCTTGCGGACAAGGGACAGTGGGAGGAGGGCCCCAGGGTACTGAGGACACTGTGCTCTGCAGAGTGACCCCTGCACAGTCCTGCGCCCGGCCGTGCGAATCACTGCCCGAGGGCTAGATCGTCTCTTTGCACCTTGCATAGTTTCAAGGCCTATTTTTACGTGGTAGAGCAGGATTCAGAACAGTATGTCTGGTGGAGCCCCTCACAGAGACAGAAGGGCCTTAGGCACACAGGGTGGGACTCACAGCAGGCACGAGGTGGCCGCAGGGATGCACAGGAGCTGTGTCACCTCCATGGATGTGGCATGGGGAACAGCAATAGCAAAGGCACCTGGTGCCTTTTCAATTTGGCATGTTGTGTGGGTTTTACCTAACCAAAAACTCAAATTTAAATTATAAATGAGTAAAAACATTTTCTATCTCACCTACCTGCATGGTTTCGTATTTCTTTAAGCCAATACATGGCGTCTACTAAAAAGTGATAGCCTTGTTTCCCTGAGGAGAGCCAGGTTCTCTCACCTGTGGAATGGTCAAATCTAAGTGTCATGCTCTAAAAAGATGAGATGTGGTGTTTGTATCATAAGGACTTTCAGGCCAGTGAGATAGCTCAGGGGACTAAGCACTTGCTTAGGCAAGCACAGGGACTGGGGTTTGAGTCCTGACACCAGAGGCCATGCTGGCCTCACCCCCAGGGACAATGAGCCAGCCACCAAGTCCAGGCATGGTGGCGCATGCCTGTGATCCCAGAGCTGGGGAGGCTAAAAGCAGGAGGATCACTAGGAGTCTGAGCTGCGTAGTGAGACCTGTACCAAACACAAATAACAACAAAAATAATGAATAACAATAATGAAGACTCTTCCTGCTTCCCGGTCACTTTTTTTCTTCAGAATAGAAAGCAGATGGAAGGGAGCCCTGTCTCCAGCACGGAATTATGCTCTTGCATAATTATGCTTTTGCACGCTGTCCAAGCCTCCTCCTCCTCACGGCGCACCGGCCCATTCACTCTGCAGTGCCACCCGCCCTGCTGCGCCAGCATGGCAGGCTGATCCAAAAGAATGTTCTAAGCACAAAGGCAAAGAGCAAAACTATCTGTGAGCGATGAGTCTCGTGTATTCATGGTAAACATAACTGCAGTCCGCACTGGATGGCTTCTAGTTTCCCGTCTGGAGGGTCAGGAGCCTTGGAATTCGTCTTTGCACCCTCACCAGGGAAGAGCTGCACAAACTGAGAATCACTGGCTCTCCGCCTGTTCCCCGGTGGGAACGCCAGCTGGCGCAGCCGCTCGGCAACGGGGCTCAAAGCTTCTTTAAAGCCGCACATACTCTTGCTGTGCGACGCAGCAACTGTGCTCCTTGGCATTTGCTGGAAGACTTAAAAATGTATGGGGCGTGATTGAAAGTGTGGTGAACGTTTCAGTTGTTCAAAAAATGTGTTACAGTAACAACGCCTTGCCATGAATCCCCCAGAATCTACGAGCACACTTAACCCATCGTTCTGTCCCTGCTCCTAGCACACTTCTGAAGCCCTCTTTCCCAAGTGTCTTTAGTGATGCTGTCACAGTGACCTCAACATCCCGCATGGATTCAAAACATTGAACATTTGTGGCCCCTCTGACCTCGGGGAGGAGCCAGATGTGCACGGAGAGCGACCCACCCTAAGGTTCTTCCGAGCCTGGCTTTCCCTCAGCACGACCACAGCTTTATCCCAATCCAGAAGGACACGGAGGAGGACTTCCAGACCACTTTGCGGAGTGGCCAGAGGGACGTGTGCACCCATGTGGGGAGCGAGGGTGCATTCGGACGGCAGTCAGCAGGAGTGTGGCTTTCCTGTAACGATTCTTTGCTTTACACATTTACGTCATTTTCGATGGATGATGTTATAGCCATTATGAGCAAGAGAACAGCTAATATGAAAGTGTTGGTCTGCTCTGAACATTCATTATATGTTTGATATTTTGCTTTATTGATATCTTATTTTCCTGATAAGTGTGCATTATACAACACAGTTGGGAGTCCCTGATAAAAGAAGAAAAGAGGTGACAAGGATGGCCTGTCACACAGGAAAGAAAAACTAAGCGCACGTGATGTCAGTGTGAGCAGAATGAGTGTGTGGAATGAGCAGACGCCATGTGTGAACACTGACTTGAGTGTGACGCTGCAGCAAAGATTATCTATTTATTTATTTATTTGATACAGTTTTTCTACACAGCTCAAGCTCATAGCCGTCCTCCTGTCTCAGGCTTTTCAGTACTGGGTTTACAGGCATATGCCAATGTGCCACTACACCTGATTTTTTTTTTTTTTTTTTTTTTTGCAGGACCGGAGTTCAAACTCACAACCTTGCACTTGCCAGGCAGGCACTTGTGCCATGCAGCTATCTCCCTGGCGCCAGCCACTACACTTGATTTTGGCGCCCAGTTTAGCACAGGGCTGGCAAGGCATGTAATGCATCAAACGCAGGACCTTGCATTTGCCAGGCAGGCACTTAGCGCACCAAGCTCTCTCCCTGGCTCACAAAGACTCTTTCATTTTTTCTTTTCTTTCTTTCTTTCTCTTTTTCTTGTGTGTGTCTTTTTGAGACAGGGTCTCACTATGTACTTCAGGCTGACCTTGAGCTCAGTTTTGTAGCCCAGGCTGGTCTCGAACTCACACCGATCCTCCTGTCTCAGCCTCCAGAGTGCTGGGATTACAGGCATGCGCCACCAAGCCCGGCCCGAAAGATTATTTCTAAAACCTTTATTTATACTGCATCCTGGGCCAAGACAGCACACCTGGCATGTGGGGCTGGGGATTGAACTCAGGTCCTTGTACTTGTTAGGTCAGTGCTTTTTCCTCTGAGCTATCTTACCAGACCCCCAAAAGATTATTTCTAGAGTAAATTTTTGTTTATATTTACATTATAGTTCATCTAAGTTTTCATTTCTGATATTATCTCTTAGATTTTTATAAGGAAGTACATAGCTGAGGTGAAAATGTTGGTGTTTATTCCTAAATGCACAATATGTATTCATGATTTAATATTTTATTTTATTTTATTGATATTTTGTGTTCTTCTTAACTATGTATTCTATAATGTGATGAGAACCTCCTGATAAAGCAGTAAGATCAGTGAGATGTCAAGCGTGTCCTAAGAAATGCCCGAAAGTGACTCATAGGTGCGTTCAGGCTAAGTGCTGTGTGGGACTGGGGAGCGCTGTCGTCACATGCACTGGCTGCCCTAGCTGTGAGAAGGAAGGAAGGAAAGGTTATTTTTCTTGTAAAAGTCTATCGGTATTGTCAGAGTCCTTCACTGGTTCTTATCACAGCCTAAGAAGTCTAAGCTTACAATCCTAAAGCCACATTATTGGAATTCCACCAAGTTAATTCCAATCTACCACTCCCAGTGCAACCCACAGTGATAACCAAGACACTAAGATATATATATATATATATATATATATATATATATATATATATATATACATAGAATTATTGGGGAGCCAAGGGGCCCTGTGTCCCGCCATGAAGATGGCTTTCTGGTACCAAGAGAGCTGGTCAGGGCTGCACTCAGGTTTTATTCATTGGAGAAGGGGGAGTGGCTTAAGGAAGAGAATTGTGGAAAGGTGAGCACTGTGAGCTGGGCTAGGTAGGAGGCCTGCATTCACTCTACCATATTCAGAGATATGCAAAGGAAGTAATTTGTACTATGCTATTGAGATAGTATCTAATATTCTGGGAGTCTGGTGCTTCAGCTCTGATGTGTAATCTGTCAAGCCCCAGGAAGTCACAGCCTCTATCTCGAGGCTCCATCCCAGCTGACACCATGGAGCATTGGCTCTTCGTCCTGTTATCAGGGAAACACACGTGCCATCTTCAAAAATTACCACCAGCACCTTAGCTAGACCAATACACACTGCTTAAGGCCAACTGAGAGGATAATGAGAAGTCCTAGCCAGCTCTGTACATTTCAATACAAGGGAATAGGGTCAGGCTCAGTCAAAATGGAGGCAGTCGCTCTTCTTCCAAGGAGAGCTGCTCAGGAGGTTCTCCACAGGTATGTTCTTGTAGTTCACATAGGACTTTATTTATTTATGTTTTTAGGACTTTGAGTACCACAAAACAGTCAGTATTGAAATTTTTTATTTTTTATAAACACACAATGCATATTAAGAATTCAATACTTTATTTTTTAATTTTTCCTGTTAAGTATTCATTGTTTAATATAACAAAACTCATAAAATTAAAATTAATGGTTTGTCAATAGAAATATCCTAAAGAATAAACGTCACATACCCACGACAAGGTGCCTCTAAGATAAAATTGGTCTTAGGCCCCACAGGAGGCAATAGTATTCCAGGAAATAGTGTCGACTGAGTATGTAAGTTCATGAAAGGGCAATGATTGGCAGGAAGCTCCCTCCCGCCTTCCTCCCTTGCTCCACAGAAAGTGCATAGGTGGGGACCTCCTGGAAGAGGAGGCCACTGCTCTAGCTTGTGAGAAACACAATGCTCCCGCCTGGCATTCCCAAGCACGCACGTACACACAACTGTATGCTTACCCACTTCACGTCGGCCACCGCCCCCTCTCTGTCCTTCCACTCAGCCATTCCTGTAGGGCCAACAACTGTCAAAATAAGGAAGCTCAGCATGCCAGTCATCCAGTCCGTGTGGTGGCCTCTTCGGAGAGCCAGACACCCAGTCCATGTGGTCGCCTCTTCGAGAGCCAACCGGCTTTTCTGACAGTAGTATTAATGGTGGATTACCCCGCATGATCTTTCTGTCTTGCTTGAGTTCTTTTCTCTGGCAAAGCCAATGGAGCTGTGACCTTTTAAAGCAAATCCATTCATGCTGTTCACAGCTCTTTTCTGATTCTTCAGGAACGTAAGCTTACTCGCACTATCCACTGGCTCATGAAATACCAGTGTGAATTCATCCCACTGTTTAACGTTTCACTCTCGCTTCTCACTTCATGCATGTGGCCGTCCCTCGATGTCCATGGTGTTCCGAGTCCAGAGCTCCACAGAGGCCTCCACACCCGCAGGTGCTCCAGTCCCTAAGCGCAGCGGTGCAGTGTCTCCACAGCACGTTCTCACACCCTCCAGAGTGCTTAATCACCTCTGCGTTACTCCTGACACAGGGCACAGTATAAATGCCATGCAAATAGTTATGCTGCACTGCTTAGGGAGCAAGCAACTGCGTTGTCCACCCATGCCTAGCTTAGAAAGTCATTTTAAAAAATATTTGGATCAAGTTTGTTAAATCTGGGGATTTGGAGCCCACAGATATGTATGCAAGCCATACATGCTTGTCCATTTTAAATATTTCTTCCAAACATTTATAACACTGAAATATTTATAATTAGAGGAGAAAATCTATTTTAAACCAGTTTATACAGAGAGAGGAGCTAAGAAGGAGACAGCAAACTCAAAACCACAAGTCGTCCGTGCTAGTTATGTCTACCACATTGCTGGTGATCCTTTAGAGTAACGGTGTGCAAATGCATCCAGCGTCAGCACCAAGTGAGGGCGTGTGGAAATGCAGACCCTGGGCACCAGGCCGGCAGCTCTGCACCAGTGAGCCCGGGCTCAGGCCCAGAAGCCCGAAGTCCAAACCTGTTCTCAGATGAGGCCAACAGCGGGGACCCAGCACACACCCTGAGGAAGCCATAGCCTGAGAGACACAGGTGCGCACTCTGTCCAGTGGATGGCGGCTTTGAGCAGAGAGAAAGCTAAGCTCAAATCCGTGTTCAGCTGAGGAAAGCAGTCTGGACAAAGAGAGTGATGAAGCGCCGCTGTTTGTGGGATGGAATGGCCATGTGTGCAGAACCACTGTTTTCACAGTGAGCTGGTATGCTCTGCACAAATAGTCCTGCGATGAGTTCAAAGCCCATGAAGGGCAAAGCTTTGCACCTTTACCCAGAAGATGTGCAAAATCTTGGTGCTCCCCTCCTAGCCTCATGCTTGCTTTCTCCGTGTCTCCACAGCTTTGCAGAGTAGAGCCTGGGCTCCCACATGACTTCTACCCACCAGGGTCTCAGTTCAGAATGAATGTTTTTCTTCCCACACCAAAGCCTCAAATAGCAAAAGGAACCCAATGCCTTAATGAGTGAAATGTTTCTACCACGTGAGTTCAAATATACACAATGTCCTGTGTATCAGTAGTTGATGGGGGAGTACAAATAAAACCACACTTTGTACCCAACAGTACCACTAAAATAAAAAGAAAGATGAACAATACTTAGTGTTGGAGAAGACTTGGAGCAGCAGAACCCTCCCACCTTGCTGGTGGAAATGTAAAGCGGTGCAGTGCTCTGCAAAGCAGTGTGCACAGCAGGAGCTGACAGACACAGTTAGGAGGTGCGCTCATGTGTGTGTTTCCCAAGCAGCTGAAAACACCAGTCCATAGAACACCTGCCCCTGGACATTCCCGTCAGCATAGCCAACCATAGCCATAAAATAGAAGTGACCCAAACATGTATCAATTGATAAACAAATGTGATAAGTCCACACAATGAGGTTTTATTTGGCCATTAAAAGGAGTGAAGTAGTGTCATATACTGAATATGGATGAACCCCACACACTGTACTAACCGGAAGAAATCAGACATAAAGCAGCACACATTTTTTGATTCCATGTATACGAAATGTTCATTATGGGCAGAAATAGAACATCGAGTAGAGACCTCCAGAGACTGGAGACGAGACACAGCGGAGAAGCAGCTGCCGATGTGAACAGGGTTTGTTGTCATGGTTGTTGTTCGAGTGAAAATGTAGTGTTAGGGGCCCAGCAGGATGGCTCAGTGGTCTAAAGCGCCTGCTTAGGAAAGCTTAGGCGGCTTCAAGGACCACCGGTCGATCCCCGGCACCACATGCTGTGCCAGCCCTGCCCTCAGGGCAGGCTGAGCTGGCCATAAAAAATAAATAAACAAACAAACAAAAGTTCTGAAACAAGAAAATAAAATAAAATAAATTTAAAAAGAAAAGAAAATGTAGTGCTGGGCAGTGATGCTGGTTGTGCAGCTTCATGGCTGTACTAGAATCCACAGCAATGTGCACTTTAAGTGGGTGGGTTTTATGGAATTCATATCTCACTAAAAATTGGAATGCAGTGATGACACAGATATGCATATGCGTTGTTACCTGGGGCAATGTTTCTCTCCAGGACGGATTCCCAAATCCGAGCTCCCTGGAACAAACGCACACGCTGTTTTCCTCCTAACTCAAGGTATCACCACTGTACTTAACAAAAGTAGTGCCTAAGTTCACGGGTGCCACGAGAGGTGCTGAGGGCACCACCTGCCTTGTCCTAGCTCAATCATCTCTGCCTTAGTTACTTTTCTCTCAGTTGCTGAGACAAACACCGACATTCAAAATGTGGGAAGGAAAGGTTTATTTAGCTCAGTTCCTGGAGGCTTCAGTCCATAGTCAGCTAGCTCCAAGGCAGACTGGCACAAAGCAGAGGGGAACCTTCCATGGCGGCAGGCAGAGAGCAAGAGCTCTGGGAGAGAGCTTGGAGCTGTTCAAGCAGCTAACTTCTCTTCCTACCTTACATTGAAATGTAGATCACCTGCCCCAGGGGAGGGGCAGCACCTATTTCCACAATAATCAATTACAAATTCCAGAAGCCACTCCATGACTGGATTAGGCTTTGGGGGGCCTATACACAAACCACAACAATCTCATTCATTTTACTTCTGCTTGTTACCAAGGTGATGTGTGAAATCATTGCTGAAGCTGCATTTCCCTCTTACATGTTTGTTTGTTTGTTTTTTGTGGGACTGGGATTCAAACTCATGACCTTTCACTTGCCAGTCAGGCACTTGTGCCACGGAGCTATCTCCTCATCCCCATGCATGGCACTTTTTATTGTTTGTGTATAATTTGGATTTCTCTAAGTATCACCAAGCTATAGCTTTTGCTTCTTTTTCTGTATTAGATTATTTGTCTTTTATTTATCAGCTGACGAAAGCTCTGTGTGCAGTGCTGTATCCACCCACTCTCTGTCTAGCTTATACATTGCTGACTTTATTTTTTCTGTATGGCATCTATATCATTAATATCTATTTAGATTAATACAATATGATTTGAATGATTTGAAAAGGCAAGAAATGGCCAAGACTATTTCATATCACCTCTCTTTTAGACTTGCACCTCCCCCTGCTCCTTCCCCCATTAAAATAAAAGCTGTCTCAAGAAAGTGCCCTCTTTCCCACCACCAAGTGTGCCAACCCACCTGACTCTGTGCCTGTATGAGCTGCCTTGAAGTTCCAAAGTGGTCAACCAGCCTCTCCTAGGACCCAAAAGCCACCCTGCCCTTTTGGGGGTGCTGTGAATCTGAATTCAAACCTTGGGTTTTGCCCCATAGCAGTCACTGTGACCAGAACTCAGTAGACAGCAAAAGCGCTAGCTGAGTTGATTTGACAGATCCGGGTCCAGACGGGGTAGGAATTGTTCAAAAGATAAATCAACGTCCTGGAGTTCCCAAGACTAGATTTGACATCTAGTCGAGATTCCCAAGCATCACTCCTCACCTTTGCTTGGCTCTATTGTTGTTTTTCTCAAGACCTCTTTATATTCTCAAAAACTGAGTTTTCCAAAGGCAGCTTTTCTCACCCATTTGAACTATATTTAATTTGAAACTAAGTTGTACACATTTTTCATTATTTATATATAAAAGAATAATAGCAAATCTGTTATACATTAACATAAGTAAACTATGTTATAAATAATAACTATTTGCTAAAACGAAACAAATTTGTTGAGCAGTAGAAACATTTTTTCTTAAATTGTGTGCTCTTCTGTCCTCTTTGGGTTGGTGGAAGACTGCGGAGCTGGGCGAATCAGTGGCAGAACCCTTGTCTGGCAGCGTCAGGCCTAGGTCTGATCTCGAGCACTGCGAAAGAGAAGAAAGCAGTAGGATCCTCATATTTGTATGATGTGTTCTTCACATTAAGTGCATGAAAAGACCCCAGCCTCAAACAGGCAGACAACCGAAGTGTAAGTGCAGAGGCCTTCACCAGCTTTTTCAGAAAACCTTAAATATTGTTGATACCACAGCAAAACTTGAGAAGTGATAATTCTTTAAAGATTAATTACAGCTTGGAATCTGCAGCCAGATCATTGAATGCTACCTCTTTCACATGAAAATCCAGGGCTCTGTCTTGCACAACTCTGCCACACAGTGTCTTGGTCACTCAAAACAACTGGCTCCGGGAAGTAGATGAATGCTCTAACCCTGACACACTTACTACACAGAGTTTTTCAATATATATTAATAACACTATTAATTTTATTTTTTAAATATTTTTAAAGAATTTTTAAGTTTAATTTTTTTTGTTTGTTTCAGAACTTTTGTTTTTCTTGTTTATTTATTTTTATGGCCAGCTCAGCCTGCCCTCAGGGCAGGGCTGGCACAGCATGTGGTCCCTGCAGCTGCTCAAGCTTTCCTAAGCAGGCGCTTTAGACCACTGGGTCATCCTGCTGGGCCCCAACACTATGAATTTTAGCTGAAAGGTCCTTAACTTTTAGATTCTCTAAACTTCGCAGTGGTGCGTATGTGTCTTCCAAACTCCTAATTTGGGCAAGAAGACCTGGATTTTACCACTGGTAACAAAGACTACCAGTCATTCTTCCCATGAAGCCATGAGAAATCTGCCAGTTGCTCAACTTTTCCGTCACTCTTTCAAGTAGAACTAAGCTTGGGGGCGGGGGCCGCTAAGTGAGTGGTCAGGTGAGAACCTTAGACAAGCCTTTGTCCACAGTGACCCTTGTCTTTGGATATCCAGCAGGAGAGACCGATCTGGGTTTCTGTTTGTCATGCAGAACATTTAAAAGGACAGCTATACCGTAAAATTAGTAATTGTCATGTCTTCATAAAGATATTCTTAGAAAAAAGTAACTTTTTTTTTTTGGTCTTTTTGAGGCAGGGTCTCGCTATGCAGTTGAGGCTGGTCCTGAGCTCACTTTTGTAGCCCAGGCTGGTCTCGAACTCGCACCGATCCTCCTGCCTCAGCCTCCCGAGTGCTGGGATTACAGGCGCGCGCCACCGCGCCCGGCTCGAGAAAAGTAACTTTTAAAAAGAAGCAAAAGTGTGGTGATGAACATCCAGTGACAAACCTCAGTGAACAGCGAGGCCTAGCTGACGGGGGTGGGAGTGGGGTTAGGGTGCGGGTAGGGGTAGGAGTGGGGGGGGGTG
>PVJA010049075.1:0-13918 GCA_004027025.1 Myocastor coypus
GGTTCTTGAGACCAATATCTGATTCATCCTGTGTACATAAGTGTGTGGTTTTGCTATTGATGTTTTCTGCTTTGTCTGCTTCCAGTCACTTCGTTGTTTAATCCATAACACATTCAGCTGTGTTATGCCCTTAAGTTCTTGTTTTCTTCTTTAAAGTTCTTATATTAGGGAGACTATACGATATTTACACATATAGGTCAGGTTTATTTCATTAATGAGTATATGTTCAATATACATCCATTTATACATGAAGTCTTCAAACTTATCATTCTTTATGGATGAGTAGTATCCCATTATATAAAAATACCACATTTTTTTTAACCATTCTTCAAATGATGGACATTTTGGTTGTTTCCAAGATTTGCCTATTACAAATTGGGCTGCTATAAACATAGGTGCACAGATATCGCTATGGTATGAAGTTTTCAGTTCTTCTGGGAAAATTCCCAGTAGGGGGATAGCTGGATTGAATGGAACTTCCAACTCTAGTTTTGTAAGGATCCTCCACACTGCTTTCCATAGTGGTTGCACCAAACTGCATTCCCACCAGCAGTGGAGAAGGGTTCCTTTTTCCCCACAGCCTCTCCAGCATTTGTTGCTGGTTGATTTCTTTATGATAGCCATCCTTACTACCCCCAGTATTTTTGATCAGTTATTTTCCTTCTTTCCCTTATTCCTTTAGCTAAAGCCTCGGACATGTTAATACCAGCCCTGAATGCCATCCTCTACAACTCCCAGATCAATGCTCTTCTACCACACCATTTATATAAGTTGTTTTATCATCTTATTCTTACAGCTAAAATTTTAGATTTTCCTCACCTTGACTCCTCAGACCCACAGACCAGCCCTGGGTGTCCCCTCTATCCAGTATATATGCCACTTCATTTCATCATATTTCCTTAGCTGAAGTCTCCAAAACGATGTTAATGAATATCCCTGTGTATTTCTCTTCTGAGAAATATAAGCCAACCTTGCAACATACCTGCCTAGCATTATTACTGCCACAGAATGTCCTGGTACCCCATATTTCTCTGTCCCCTCAACAGCCCTATACCTGTCTCACATCATTAATTTGTATTTATGCCACCTTATGGTGTGTATTCCATTTTCATAGTTTAATGAGGCTGTCTTATTCTGCCCCCTGAGACTGCCAGTACATTCCTGAGACCCCACAGACCAAGCACATCCTCAGATACCCCCAACTACACTCTGTGACCTACCCTCTCCAAGTATTTATGTCAATCTTAATGTTCTTGTCTAATTGCTCTCAGTTATTTTTCACAAGAGTATTGATGAGGCCTCACCCTGACTTTTGTAGTGAATGACCTTGCTTTGTTCATGTCTGTGTCTATATCTTTAAATTATTTTCTGTATTAATAGTGTATTACTCCATTTATCTATACTGATGTAGTCTGCCAACATTTGAATCAGTTACTTCATTTTTCTATCTTTTTGCAGTAGCAAAACTATGTCTTAGCAGCCACACCAAGACCCAGCTCTGTTACCCTGTAGTTCTTTAAGCTAGGAAGAAAAAAGTGATACAAAAAAAAGGGATTATGGAGAGTGAAAATAGAAAAGGGGAAAGACTTGGGAAAAATAGAGGAGGAGCCCACAAACTGAGAAACAAATGAGTGAAATTAGAACAAGTAGGAAGAAAGACACCAGAAGAGAAATATGCATCATCAGTATCCTCCTTCCACCCTGCTCTTTTCCTCTGAGGCCTGTGGTTCTGTCTTCTCCTTTCCCAGAATATCATCCGCAAGGTGAGTGGCCAGAAGTTCGTCTACAAGTTTGTGTCCTACCCTGAGGTTGCACGGTGCTCTACAGAGGACTGCCCACCCCAACCTGAGGTGTCTATAGCCTCTACAGTGGCAAATGTGGCCCCTGCTGCTATACATGCAGCCTCTGGGGATACTGTCTCCGGAAAGCCAGGAACACCCAAGGGTGCAGGAATGGCAGGCCCAGGCAGTTTGACGCGCAGCAGCCGTAATGAATACATGCGCTCCGGCCTCTATTCCACATTCACCATCCAGTCCCTGCAGCCACAGCCACAGCCACCTCCTCATCCTCGGCCTGCCTCGGTGCTCCCCATCGCCACCTCTGCAGGAGCAGCAGTGCCCCCTTCAGGGAGCAGGAGCACCAGTCCAAATCCCTTAGAGGCCTGTCTAGAGGCAGAAGAGGCGGGCCTGCCTCTGCAGGTAAGTACGCAAATGTCCAGATGCCGTGAGGGTGGGTAAGGAGGAGGGATGCACATTCTGAACCAAGGCATAGGACTGCTCGAAGAGACAAGTCCTGTTAGTGGCCATGGTGGTATAAGGCCACCTTTAGAAAGGGCTAGGGAAGAGAGCTATGGAAATCCTGAGAAGGAAAAAGGAAAATAATTGTGGTACAATTAGTAGTTACCCAACATGGAGTGCATGCCCTGAATTAAATAATTTAAATACACTGGTTCTCATCATTTAGTGCTCAGCAGAATCATCAGGGTAGCTTTGTTAAGCCAGATTTCTGGGACCCACTCCCAGCGTTTCTGATTATGAAGATCTGAGGATGGGATACAAAAAAAATGCGTTATTACACAGTTTCAAATAGATGTTGTTGGTCTTTAAAGTGGATTTTTGAGAACCACTATTCTCAAGAATAAGGCTAATTATCAGGAATCCTCTCAGATTTTCGTTACCCCCCGCCATGTTCCCTTCCTTATAGGAAGATCTGCCCCAGAGGAAGTTCTACTTCCTTTAAGAAGCCCAATATCCTCCTAGAGGACCTGCCCTGCTAGATAGTCATGCTTCCACAGCCAATCCCATCTTCCCAGGAAAATCATTGAATGGCTTATAGGAGAGAAGTTCTATATTTCAGTGTTCCTCTTGTGCCCTCTCCTTTCCTAGGTCATCCTAACTCCACCTGAGGTTCCAAACCTGAAATCAGAAGAGCTGAATGTAGAGTCAAGTTTGGGCCAGCCACTTCCCCCAGAAGTGAAGGTGGAGGGACCCAAGGAAGAATTGGAAACTGCTAGGGAAGTAGGGTTTGTGCCAGAAGCTGCCGAGGCTGAGCCGGAAGTCCCTCCTGCGGAGGGTGTGCCAGCCCGACTTCCTCCAGTTATGGAGACTACAGCACAAGTAGGTGGCCATGTGGTCTCCACCCCTGAGATCACCCAGCCACAGAAGGGTCGGAAACCCCGGGACCTGGAGCTCCCACTCAGCCCAAGCCTGCTGGGTGGGCCAGGACCTGAACGAACTCCAGGATCAGGAACTGGCTCTGGTCTGCAGGCACCGGGGCCGGCGCTGACACCATCCCTGTTACCTACACATACATTGGTGAGCCCTGTAGAAGGATGTGGCTGGTAGCCCAGAGGGATGGGATTGGCACGGAATGGGTAATTGACGTCAACCATCCTAGGGTGAATGTGGTTATCTCTGCAGAGGGTAGAACCTTCTGGGGTGATTGATTGTGCTGAGGCTTGGATACGGTGGGACTTTAGGAAAGGCAGATATGGAGATTTTATAGAAATGGGAGTAAGAGGCCCAGAGGCTATGCTTCCGGATTTGCATAAACCCAGAGCTATTGGGGTGGTAGCTTATAAGGTTTGAAAGCAGCCTATGGATAGACTCTGGTTGAGTGTTTTGTCCAGTGCATTCTCAGCAACAGGATATCAATTCTGAGGAGTTGGGAAAGGGTGTGCATAGAGTTTGAGAGATTTCATGGACATGGCTTTAGTAGTTACAGGACCAGTCTATGAAGTTAAGAGGTAAATGTAATTAAAAAATAAAAACAAACTTGAGGAATGACTGCAGAAAGTCAAGGGCAGGGTAGCCAAGTTCCTTTCATCTTCCCATGCTAGCCTTATGCTCACATGAGCTCTGACCACCCTTTCCATGCAGACCCCGGTGCTGCTGACGCCCAGCTCGCTGCCCCCCAGCATTCACTTCTGGAGCACGCTGAGTCCCATTGCACCCCGTAGCCCGGCCAAACTCTCCTTCCAGGTAGGATTCCCCTTCCCCCATCTTGGAGAGGGTAAGAGCCTAGCATGGCTTCCGTGTGTGACTTCTCCGTTTTTGCTCCCAGTTTCCGTCCAGTGGCAGCGCCCATGTGCACATCCCTTCCATCAGTGTGGATGGCCTCTCGACCCCCGTGGTGCTCTCCCCAGGGCCCCAGAAGCCATGACTACCACCACCACTGCCCCTTCTGGGGTCACTCCATCCATGCCCATGGACTTCTCTCCAGCCAGCCATCTCAAGGAGAAGCATAGTTCATCTGACAGACTCGAGCTCTGGTTGTGGTGGGGTGGGATTCCTGGGAAGAAGATTCTCTTACACTAACTCGTCCTTGGAAAACGTACCATTTCTCTCTTCTTTGTCAGTCCCCCAGTGGCCGCCCTTGTACGTCTCCTACTTCAGTGGTAGGGATGGTTTATTTATTTATTTTTTGAAGGCCACTGGAAGGAACCTGGCCCAACCCTTTTAGAGGGGTGGTTAAGACATCTCCCTCGCCCTTCCTGTCTCCCCACTCTTTTTCCCCAAGGCAAGACAATCAGGGTCTGGCTTGAGAAAGACCTTTCTTTATTTATTTCTCCGCCTGCCCTTGGGGAGATGAGGGAGCCCTGTCTACATTTTGGGGTGGGATAGAAGAGTTAGTTTGTTTTGTTATTCCTGGCCATACCTAAGCATCGAGGAAGAATTTGTATGGTTTCATACTTTGGGTGTCCTCGCCAAGGTGGAATTACACCCTTGGAATTTGAATTGCCACCTCTCCAACCTCTCTCAGACAGCTTGTCCTTTTATCAACTAACATTTTGGCCAGGGAGAAACAACCCTTTAATTGTTCTCCCCCATGAGAAGCCATTCCTTTGTCTGCCAAACTCCCTGGGGTCTTGCCTGTTACCTCCCAGTGGAGGGTTTTCTTGCGAGGTGGTCCCCGTCTGGGGGATTCCTCCAGCCAGTACTCCAGGTCTCCTTGTCTCCCACCCCCTGCCATTTTGATAGTATAATCTATTTTTAAATGGGGCTTTTCAATAAGGGAGAGGGAGGTACTCTTCCTATATCTGATGGGGTGGGTGGGTGAGTGGGAAGGAAGGGATTTGGGGGAAGTCTTCCTGCTGCCCCCAAGTGTTTATTTTTGATACCAAACATGTATTTTCAGCTCCCTCCCTCCCAGCCCCCCAATTTCCTGCGGGCGGGTACAAAGGACCCTTTAAGTGTCCCTGGAGTTGGGAGGGAGGAATGGGGGACATAAAGCCTGCCTTGTCTCACTTCCAGGCTGGAGAGGGTGGGTTCAAAAGATTCCTGAGCTCACCTCCTGTCAGCACCGGCCCAGGGCTGGGGACCTGGGTGTTGGTGATTTGGGAGATGATAATGAACTTGTCTCCACTGTTTTACTTCCCCAAAATGGACCTTTTTTTCTAAGAGTCCCAGAGAATGGGGAATTGTTCCTGTAAATATATATTTTTAAAGGTGTTGCTGGAGGCTGTTGGCATTTTTCCCCACCCCATGTCTTCATGAGAAGCTGAGAGTGATAGGAATAGCATTGTGTGAAGAGCAATGAGTGTGCAGCAGAGAGTGATTGTGAGAGAAACAGTGTGGTGGCCTGTGTCCGATACCATAAGTGAGACTGTCAGTTGGAGGCCACGTGCGTGTGAAAGTGCAGAATGCTATGATTATGTGTGTTATAGATATGCGAGAAGAGCAGAAGTTGTGAACATAAGCTTTTGATGGTGTGTCTGTGAGAAACTGAGGTTTCAGAAACTCAACTAAGACTTGAAGTATTAACTGTGTGAGGTTTGGGATGTAGCTCAGTAGTAGAGTGTGATTGCCTAACATGCATAGGCCCTGGGTTCCATCTTCAGCACAGCCAAAACTAGTCTGCGTAAAAACTTGTGACGGTCTCCATGAGATACTGTTTGTGAGAAGGGGATGAGAACTGCAGAGCGGTCAGTGTTTAGCAAGCTGATGCTGGGCAAGACAGAGTGTGTAACAAAATTGAATGTGAGTGACTGTGTGGCCGGGAAAAAGGTCAAGGCTGTCAGGGACCAGGTATAGATGAGAGTCCTTCCTGTGAGAAAGCAAGTGACTGACTGTTCTTGACTTGTGGAGTGAGAAATGGCTTCTGTGTGAAGCTATGCAATGCTGAATTGACAGCTGAAGTCAGAGGAGTGTATGAGTTGATTGTGTGAGAGAAAACAGCTGTGGATTATGGACTGAAACCTGTACAAACTGAGCAAAATAAACCTTCTCTCCCTTAAAAGAAAGAAAAAAAATGAGTGGGAAAGAGCTAGGAGATACTGAGATCCAAGATAAGAGAATATGTGTCTGAAAATGTTTCATGATGACTGGAAAAGATGATAAAAACTCAGATAACTGAGGCTGGGAGGCACTCGTGTGCATGTACATGTGAACCCATGTAGAGACAAGTGGTATGCTGGCCTCTAATGACCCCCACAGTTTCCATGGGTTCTGGTGAGACTGAGGGGTGAAATAGAGCAGTAAGTTATAGGACTGTACTTGAGGGGCAAAAACCAAACAATGTTGATGAGACATGGAGAGCAGAAAGCCCGGGATCTTGGTAGCCATTGGAAGAAACATAACAACTGAGTAATGTCTTAAGAGCTGGTGGGTCTATGAGACATTTCATAAAACTAAAGAAACATCACATGTTGGTAAAAAATTAAAATAAAACTAAGCCAGTGACATACTCATTCTGTATGCAATCAGAGTGTACAAGGCACTTAGGAACTTGTCACTGTGTGCATGTGTCTGTAAGCAAGCTGACTGTGGGAGGAGAACGTGATGTCCATGACTGACAGGGAGCATAGACAGAGGATTGTATGAGATGCAGTCCAGCATCAATTGGTAATTAATGTCCACACACATCAGAAGTGGTCTAGATGGCAAGGCTGAATGGGTCGGTCAATGAGCCAGTGTCTGAGAAATTAGTTATGGGCCTATATGTGCAACTTTGTAAAATAATTTTTACGGCTATAAATCAAATACTTGGAATAGTGAAATTTGAGAAGAAATGTGGGAGCGGTGAGGACAGAATCAGATACACTGCATGGTGCTATGTGCATGTGAAAGCATTCCCGGGAGGCTATAAAAGGCCATCATCAGGAACCACAGGGTAAACCACAGTGGCTTAAGTGTGTCTAGGAAGGAGAGATGCTGATTTTGTCTGTATAAAAAAATTCCGTGAGAGCCCAGTTAGTGATGAATATGAATGTAACTCAGTGATTGTGTGGATATGAAAAAATGGCAGGCTGAAAATTATTAGATAATGTGACTGTGTGTATGGGAAGAACATTGATGATAAGGAATGAGTTAAGCCATGAGATATAAGTTTGTATGAAATGGTTAGACTAGTGAGGCAGGGGATCAATGGCAGAAAATAACTCGCTGGTTATGTAAGTGATGTCTGAGATTGTGTGATGGAACATATATGTATTTGAACTTGTTCACAAATAAGTGCAGTAGAGGCTGCAAATCCAGAACTCTGTGTATAGGTAAAAAAAAAAAAAAATTAAACATGAGAGAATGAGACCGGTGTACTAGAGGCCATGGATTGAATTGCAAGGCCTAGGAGAAAAGCTGTCTTCTGTCTGCGGCCTCCATTGGCCCCGCCCACTCAGTCCCCTGGGAGCACTTCCATTTTCTCCAAAACTTGAAATGAAATGCTGGGATACCCCTGTACTTTGCTTGGAACTCCCTTTTCCTGTACCCTCTCTAAGTGGTCTGACCAAAATCCAAACCTTGAAATATGAATTATTCCCCAAGATGATTTATCTTCAACTTAGACTGTTCCTGTAAGCACTTAGTTGAGCCTGAAGTTTTGTTCTTTGCTTTGTTCCTGCAGTCAGCAGACATTTACAGAGCATCTACTGTTTGTTGGCACCCAGCTACCGACCTGCAGATGCAGCAGTTAACATGCTAGACAAAACTCTCTGCCCTTTTGGAGCTGATACTCAGGGAGACTGACAAGCAACATAAATACATTGTATCAAGCAGTAATGTGATAATTAAATAAGAAGATTCTCTCACTCTTTGTTTAAAGGAGTCTGTAGAGTCATTTTAATGCCTAAATGTGTGTGGGAGAAAATGAAAGTGCAGACAGTCCTCATCCACAGGGAATCCTATGAGTATTTATGCAGTTAAGGAACAAAGGAAGTGTCGATTATAACGTTATTACCAAGGCAACAGGTTATTAAATAAAACAACCAGGCAGAATTGTGGGTTTCTTGGGGAGTTTGTTTTCACAGGATAACACTGACAGCTGAAGTCTTAGAATCTTAACAAGACCCCTTTGTTCATACAACACATTCAGAAACAGACTTATATTCTCTGAGAACAGAGTACATCTGTAATGGATACAAATATTAGCACACACTTTATCTCCCACAAACAAGGGCAGTATTCTTTTTTTAATCTATTTTTAGTTTTTTGAGACAGGGTGTAGCAATGTAGTTCAGCCTGGCCTCAAACTTTTGCTGATACTGCAGCTGTAGCCTCCCGAGTACTGGGATTGTGGGTGTGCACCAAGTAGCAGTACTCTTGAGAAACTACTGCTTTAACCCCTAACCAGATTCTTGTATCTTGTTTTAATTCATAACATTTTATTTTCTCTGTGAATGCAGAAGGAGTGAAGTATTCCTGCCTTTCTCAGGCTGATTTTGTTATTTAAAAATATTTTTTATAATGCTAAGGAATAGACCTGGGATGTTGCACATGTTACGCAAGCAGTCTACTGTTAGTTACACCCCCAGCCCACAAAGCTGTTGCTTTTATATCAGGCTCTGGAATTTCACTCATTAGAGCTATGAAAAAAAGAAAATGGCAGGACTGTAGAGCTCAGTTTCGCCTGGAAGCAAATTGGGCTGAAGAGTAATCTTGGACAGTAAGACAGAGCATGTGGGGTTTTTTTCTTTTGTTTTTGTTTCGTATGTGTAGCTGAGACCCACAAAGTAAATTAAAGAGGGATTAAACTGGCAGTTCCAAAAGTGTAGTCCCCACAACAACAGCATCAGTTACCAACTGGGAGCTTGTTAGAAATGCACATTCAGAATCCCGTGTGTAGGACCCAATAATCTGCAAATTTTTTTTTGTCTTTTTGAGACAGGGTCTCGCTATGCAGTTCAGACTGGCCTTGAGCTCACTTTTGTAGCCCAGGCTGGTCTCAACTCTCACCAATCCTCCTGCCTCAGCCTCCTGAGTGCTGGGATTACAGGCGTGAGCCACCACACCTGGCTAATCTGCAATTTTATCAAGCTTTCTGAGTGATTCTGATGTATAGATATGGTTTAAGAG
Source organism: Myocastor coypus (assembly GCA_004027025.1). Taxonomy (NCBI): domain Eukaryota; kingdom Metazoa; phylum Chordata; class Mammalia; order Rodentia; family Myocastoridae; genus Myocastor; species Myocastor coypus. Next base: position 9,288 of record PVJA010049075.1, read on the forward strand.
CCACTGGGCTAGAGAGTGATAGATATCTTTTCAAAGCAGGATATGTAGGAAAAGGCCTGTGAAGGAGGTGATGGTTATTGTCTCCTCTCAGAGTATAAGTCCCTAGGGCAGTGGTTCTCAACCTTTCTAATGCCGTGACCGCGCAATACAGTTCCTCATGTTGTGGTGACCCCAAACCAGAAAATAGTTTTGGTGGCTACTTCAAAACTAATTTTGCTACAGTTATGATTCAGAATGTAAATACCTGATATGCATTATGTATTCTCATTGCTACAAATCAAACATAATTTAAACATAGTGATTAATCACAAAAACAATACTTAATTATATGTTGAAAAATATTTATTATTAATTCCAATAAATAACATTTCACCATGGTATAGCATGGGTTTAAATATGTATTTTCCAATGGCTTTAGGCGACCCCTGTGTTTTGGTCATTCAACCCCTGCCAGGGTCGCGACCCACAGGTTGAGAACCGCTGCTGCCCTAGAGGAGCAGGATTTTTGTATGGTCTGTTGTCTGTTCATGTAATCCTGAGGACCACATCTGATGTCTGATAGGCTCAGTAAGTGCTGAGCAAATCAATGTAACAGAGTTGCCAGGCACTGTCCTAGCTACTTAGAAGTCTTAATTTCTGATCTTTGTACCAAGCCTGACCTATGTTGTTGGTGCTGTCCATGTGTATTTACAGAGGAGAAAGTAGGCTGAGGGGCGAGAGGTACCTACCCAGGGGGCATCTGAGGTAACATGGCCAAGCTGGTGCCCTCCTGTTCACTCCAGCCCCACAGTTAGAAAGTATCCTCAGCTGGGCCCCCTGGGGAGCGGATATCCCCAATTGTGTCCTTTCCGAGTCCTTTCTCACACCAACCCACTTCCTCTTCTCACTTCCCTTGTGCTGACCCCATGCACACACACATGCTGACCACAGGGAACCTCTTTTCAGAAAGGAGGGCAAGGTTCCATCAGGCTGGAGAATGAAGCATTCGTCACTGCGTGCTTCCTCCACCTCATAAGGAGGACCACACTCCATTCATCCACATTCAGCACCACCATGGGCTTCACTATGCCATTGTGGTTGTGAGCATACATTCCTACAGGAGGACAATCAAGGCTCAGAAAGGTTGATGTGATTTGGCCACAGTTGTCCTCCAGATTCCCAGTCTTCATTGTCCCTCAGAATTTCTCCAAAGGACACTGAATGCTGAAAGGTTGCTGGGTGGAGCAGAGTGTGAGGTACTGGTGATTGGGTGACAAAATGGGACCAAAGATGAAAGAGGAAATGGGGAGGAGGCAAAAGAGGAGGAGGTAGAGGAGCAAGGGAGTGGTCAGAGCTGAAGAGGCCTTCATAGTGCCCTCCCAGTTCCTCCTGCAGTGTGCAGATTCCTCTTTCCAGCAGCAGATCAGCTCGGATCAAGCCAGGCCTCTCTGGCAGAGGTGCAGTGGTGTGCTCATCATGAATGCCCCAGTACAGGTCCCTCAATCACTGCTGCTGTTGCTGCTGCTCATCCTGCCAGTCACAGGTGAGTGGAGAAAGGACTGGCTATTGCCATGGGTGCCCAGGCCCACCACACCCCTGACTGTCCATATCCCTTGCTCTGGTCCTCTTACAGGCTCACAGTCAGTGCTGTGCTTTACCCAGTATGAGGACTCCTCAGGCAGGTGCAAGGGCCTCCTGGGGAGAAACATCCGTGTGGAGGACTGCTGTCTCAATGCTGCCTACGCCTTCAAGAAGCATGACAATGGGCACTGCCAGGCATGCAGGTTCGTGGTACCTGGGCTGGGGGAAGGTGAAGAAGATTGTGATCCACAAATGGGTTCTTTCTCTAGATCTCCCAAGGCTGGACCCCCAAGGTCTTGTCTTGATCACAACCATAGTTCAGGGTTTCTCAACTTTGACACTATTAACATTAAGGGCTGAGAGATTCTGTAACATCCCTGCCTTACCAGTAGATGTTAGTAGCAATCTCCCTGTACACACTGGTTTCGACAACCAAAACTGACTCCAGACATTGACACATGTGTTGAAAGTGATGAGGGGACATAAACAAACCTGGTTGAAAATCATGGGCCAGGGAGATAGCTCAGCAACTTAAGCGCCTGCCTAGGAAGTGCAAGGTCTTGAATTTGTTCCCTGGTTTAAAAAAAAAAAAAATCACGAGCCGGGCGTGGTGGTGCACGCCTGTAATCCCAGCTCTCGGGAGGCTGAGGCAGGAGCATTGCTGAGAGTTCAAGACCAGCCTGGGCTACAAAAGTGAGCTCAAAGCCAGCCTGAACTGCATAGCAAGACCCTGTCTCAAAAAGATAAAAATAAATAAATAAATAAATAAATAAATAAATAATAAAAAAACAGAAAAAATTAGAAAATCATTGCCATAGTGCACTGAAGTATTTTACAGGTGGGTTGCAGCTCAAATATTTCTGAAGACAACTCAAACCCCTGAGTTTTGATGACAGCTCTACTAACTGCTTACTATATACAAACACTTATGAGGACAACCCCAGAGCCCTCATCATGATGGCACTTACATTCTTTGAGCACTTGCCCTATACTAGATGAATTTCAGGAGCTGGGCCACAGTTTGAGGATTTCTGAGGGGTGACTAGTCTCCTAATTTTGTTTTGATTTCCAGCTTACATGTATCCACCCCTTGCCATATTACAAATATATTCTCGCTCTCTCTCTTCCTGCCTCCCTCCCTGTTTCCCTCCCTCCCTCCCTCCTTTTCTTCATTTCTTTTTTTTGTAATAAATACTAAAACCTGAGCGAACTGAACTATAGCCACAGTTTATGTTATTTTATTTATTTTTTAAAGACAGTCCAGGTGGCCTAGGTGGCCTTGAACTTTGATTGTCTTGCCTAAGTCTCCTGAGTATAGGCATGTGCCAGCATGTCCAGTTCCAGTTACATTTTCTGCTTACCATAGTATTCCAGATACACCACAAGGGTGGGGGGGGCCTTGAGGATTTTTGACAGCAGCTCTAGGCCCCTATTTAGAATTGGCAGCAGTGCTTCTGAGGGCCTCCGTGCTCATTGGGAGGGTGGCTTCTGTTTATTAAGCACTTTCTGTCTGCCTCCAGCTGTGAAAGATAATGCCCTATTGGGTTTCTGGCACCATTCCCAGTCTCCTACTCCTTATATTTGCTTATTGTGTACCTAGATTTGTCCTTGGGGGAATTTCCAAGGGTTAACTCCAGGGCCCTGGTCACAAAGGGAAAGAACATTTGCCAAGCACCCACTTCTTCCCCTGCAATTCTCTACTGTCTCTAAGGCGTAGATGGCCATTGATGAGTGCTTCCCATTTGCATGACATCTTCTCATGTGCCTCTAACACTCTTGAGTCCCTCATGCTATCCTGTCCATCTGTACCAGGATGGGACATGTGCTCTTCTTTACAGGTTTCCACGATGGTCACCCTGGTCCCCATGGACCCCCTGTTCAATGTCATGCTCTGAGGGCTCCCAGCTGCGCCACCGCCGCTGCATAGGCTGGGGTGGGCAGTGCTCTGGGGCGAAGGATCCTGGGACCCTTGAATGGCAGCTGCAGGCCTGTGAAGAGCAGAAGTGCTGTCCTGGTGAGGATGCCTAGCAAGACAGACATATACTTCCTGTGACATCAGAAGCATCAGCACAGAGGCCCTGTGTGGGCAGTACTAGATGCTTTGAAAAAATGAGCAGTATCCTGGCTAGCTGGAGGAAAGTGATGGGAGAAAAGAGGGCCACAGTAAGCATGTTGGCTTTTGTCTGAGTGACTTGGATTGTGGTCAGGTGAGAAACGCAATCTTGTTTGGAAATAGAGTAGTCTATAACTGAGGGGCAAAGCACAGGGACTAGTGTAAAAGCTGGTGCTGTAGTCTGAATGAGCATGGGCAAGGTGTGGGAACAAAGGCTACAGTGACATGATTACCTGGCGTGGAGCCTATGAAGAAATGCCGGAGGATCCATGAAGGGCACTTCCACTTCCGTACCATTCCCTTCTCTTTTCACCCACAGAGATGGGCGGCTGGTCTGACTGGGGGCCTTGGGGTCCTTGCTCAGTTACTTGCTCCAAAGGAGTCCGGATCCGCCAGCGAGTATGTAATAACCCTGCCCCCAAGTGTGGGGGCCACTGCCCAGGAGTGGCCCAGGAGTCTGAGGCCTGTGACACCCAGAAGGTCTGCCCTAGTGAGTGAGGGCTGCCACAGGATGTGGATGTGGGTACTCAGGATGGGTCTGTGGGATTATAACACAAAACTGCCAGGTTAAAAAGACTTTGGCATGCCTAACCACCATGTGGCACCCCTCCCCACCACAGCCCATGGCGCCTGGGGTGCCTGGGGCCCCTGGAGTGCCTGCTCAGGTTCCTGCTATGATGCAACCCACAAACCTGTGGAGACACGTAGCCGCACATGTTCTGCACCTGAGCCCTCCAAGAACCCTCCTGGAAAGCCCTGTTCGGGGTCAGCATATGAGCATCGGCCCTGCAGTGGCCTACCACCATGCCCAGGTACACAAGAGTCAGGGGTAGTCTGCCTTACGGGTCTTGGGGCTGAGGGAGAATTGAGGTGGTCTTATTCCTTACTCCTTTTTCTCCCTTTAACAGTGGCTGGGGGCTGGGGGCCATGGGGCCCTATTAGCCCTTGCTCTGTAACC
>PVJA010049076.1:0-13916 GCA_004027025.1 Myocastor coypus
AAAAAAAAAAAAAAAAAAAAAAAAATCCTTAATTACAATGCATGGAACGCAGAGCTAGATTGGTGAGATGAGCTTTAGGAAGCTTAGATTCAATAGCCTCCAACGTCAAAAGCTTCACTGGTGGCACACTGCAGTTGCAAAACCTTTGATTGTAAATGTATCTGCTTCCTCTTAGTCTAAAGGGAAGTATATTCTTTCCTGTTTTTTTTTCTTTCTTTCTTTCTTTTTTCTATGCAACATTAATAGGGAGGTGGGTCATGCCCACACACTGCACTCTGTAGAATGATTGTGAGGACAATATGCAATATGTCAACTTTCAAAGAAAAAAAGGGGGAAAAGAAAAAAAAAAAAAAAGTAATGTGGATTTAGAAAGGTTAATGTTCAGTTGTTTGATCAATCTTATATACCTATATGTATTAATCTAAACTGATCCGATGATGAAAATATGTAATATAACCATTGTTAAATTTAAACAATAAAAGAATTGGAAAAAAAAAATAAATAAATCTTCCTTTTCAAAGGTTTCTTATCAACTTTTTGGTAAACATCCAAATCTACTTCTGTACTTCTCCAATGTAAGTTTCTTCTAATGAATCTTGTGTCCTAAGTTATTCCTAGGCACTTTTGTTGTTGTTATTGTTGTTGCAGTTTTAGGTAATGAATTTTTCATTCTTTAGAGTTTCCTTTCTACGATGATCAATTTTATGTTGGCTAGGCCATAACGTTTGGTTGTTTGGTCAGACCCTTTAAGATATATCTGTAAACCCTGCCCCCACGGTAGGCTGACCTGGCCAGTCTGAGTATAGTGGCACAGGCCTGTAATCCCAGCGCTGGAGAGACTGAAAGCAGGAGGATCACCATGAGTCTGAGCTGCATAATGAGACCCTGCAGCAACCAAATACATTTAAAAAAAAAAAAGTTGTATAGCTGTTTAGTGGACATAAATGACATTTATAACTTGTTGACATCAAGCAGATTACCCTTATGAAAGTGAGTTGGTTCCATCCAATGAGTTGAAGGTCCTAAGAGCAAACACTCAGATTTCATGAAGAAGTAGTGATTCTGTCCCATGACTCCAACATAAAAACTCTATCTAAGTTTTTGGTCTGTTGGTCTGCCGTACAGGTTTCAGAATCAAGACTGTAACATCAACTTTTAATTTCCAGCCTTACAGATTTCAGACTCACCAGTGCCCATTTACAGTGGACAGTACAGTTCCTTAACTATAGTACAGTTCCTTAAATCTTTGTATGTGTAATATCATATATGAGATATATATTTTACCTTATGGGTACTCTGTTGTGCTGTAACTAATACACTTTCCAATGCAATAAAGAACATTGAAAACAGATGTTATTTTGGTCTTGAGATACTACATAATATGGTTGGAAATGCATAGCTTTGAAATCATAGATAACAACTTCACTGTGGAAAATAAATTTATGTTCTTTGTAACTCATTTCTTGTCCATAGAATTGGGATAAAATTACTCAACATATATGGCTACTGTGTTGACTAAAGGTAAACACTGTATTTAGAATGTCTATCATGGTTTTGGCTCACACCAAGTGCACAGTAACCTACTATGCTGACAGATGTACTATTTAGTTTCTGCTTAGTACTCTGAGTTTTACTAAATGATTACATCAAACTGAGTCTCTTAGATGCTACTACATATTATATGATTATTTTACTGGGCATACACTAATATCACATTAATACCATCTTCTGGGTAGTTATACACAGAACTCAAGCATTACTTGATGCTAGTTCCAGCCACTTAAATGTGTAAGGCTTGGGGCGAATTTGTTACTCTGGGCCTATTTTCAATTTAGATATGAGTAACTGCCTCATGAGCTATGAGAATTAAAAGTGATAACCGGAACGTGCTCAGCATAATCCCAGGCATATAGTAGATGCTCAATAGATATACCAGATATTATGGAGGGCAATTAGTTTCAAAAGCAATTGCCTTGGTTGTACCACTGAGAGCTTCACCATCTAGCAAAGACAAAAGGTGATACCACTATTATGGGGGGTTATATAGCTTTTAATGGTGAAAGCAGTAAAGCAGGTAAACACAGAGGAGTTATGGTTGAAATAATATACATACCATGGGAATAAAATAAAAAAATCTCTTTTATGGAATCATGTGCCCTTGGTACCAGATCTCATCATTAGTCAGAGGTTGTGCAACACTATCAAAGGTCTGTTACCTTGCCAGTGTCAATCATCCTAAGTAAGTGCAAGACTGAATACTTCGACATCTAAGCTAAAACAGCCTTTGCCTTAGAAGTTTAGGTTGAAGTATCAGTGGTTGCAAAGTGTGAGGAAACAATTCCTAGGGAAAAACTGATGGCTTGAGCAAAAATGTGAAAACGAATACGCTATTTACATATCTAGGTTACCAAACAGTTTAGAAACTCATCTCTTCCACTTGCTGAAAATCAAAAACTAAAAACAAAAACCATTTGTCAGCAGGAAGAATGCTTTTATACCCGCCTCTTTGTCTTCTAAACACCATCCTTCCTTACTGTTGTATCCCTGCAAGCTCCTATTTCTTTCTCTAATCTTCCCACCATCCAAAGACCTCCTCACTCTCCGGTTCTCCGTCCCGCTAGCCCGAAGGGCAACAGGCCTCACCTGCCAGTAGCCCTGACGACTTGCTCCGCCGAGGGTCCGGGCGGTGACGTAGCTGGGCGGACAGGGCTCGCGAAGTCCGCTGACGTCACTGCCGCAGCGGCCAAGAGTGGAGCCCAAGAATGCGCCTTTAAGGAGGGAAAGTTGGCTGTGCCCCTCGTGGTCAGGGCTGAGCGCGCCAACGACGCCAAATGCTTTGGATTTCCGGGGTCTCCCGGCCGAAACGGCCTCTCTCACGCCGGCCGCAGCCACCCCACACCTCAGAGTTCTTCAATGCCAAAACGCAGCGCTGACTGGGACACCCCCGAATTGCGGCGCTTCCCGCGCACGCGCCTTGGAATGCGGGGGGGACAGAGAAGGGAGCTGTGGGGCGCAACGGGGGAGAGAGAAAGCATGCGTGCAGCAGGAACGGACCTGGCCGAGGCGCTGGGTGAGACACAGGACGAAATCTGCAGCACCGCGCCTCCAGCCCTGCTCCCCGGGCGCTGCGGCGGCGCGGAGCGCGGGGCGCGGGCCCTGCGGCGCGGCGTCGTGACGTCACGGTGGCGGCGGCCGTGGTTGGCGCAGGGTCCGCGGCTGCAAAGTGTGAATTACGCCCGGCTCTCGCCGGCGGCTGAGTGAAGTCAGGCTCCGAGGGAGGGAAAGGGCCGAGCTCCGGCGGCGGCGGCCCGAGCTGGTCGGCTAGTTCAGAGCCCCGCGCGCCCTGGTCCTGCCACTGGCTCCAGCCGTCTTTTTCTGCACCGCTTTGCTACGCTTGTGTTCGGCTGACCCCGGACCCTCTCCTCTCGGCCAAGGACCTGCGGCGGCGGGATCTCCACTCAGATTTTGCCTGCGCTGTCCCGGCTCGCACCCCATCCCCACTAGCCCGAGCGGGTCGCGCGCGGGTCCTGGGGACTGGCGCCGCGGTGGACAGGAGGAGGGAGTGGGAGCTCGGCTTCGCGGCTCGGGGTCGGCGTGCGCCCGCCCTGCCCGCTTCTTGGCCCGGCGCCCCCGAGCCGCTGCCCCCTCCCAGCGCAGGGGTCGGCGGCCGCGGCACGGCGGGCGCCGCGCGCAGGCAGGGCGGGCGTATTCAATGGAAGTATGTTACCAGCTGCCGGTGCTGCCGCTGGACAGGCCGGTCCCCCAGCACGTCCTCAGCCGCCGAGGAGCCATCAGCTTCAGCTCCAGCTCCGCGCTTTTCGGCTGTCCCAATCCCCGGCAGCTCTCACAGGTAATCGCCCCCGCCGCTGCATCGGGGCCCGCACGGGAGGCAGGGGGTCGCTTTTGTTTCCAGTACCCACCAGCTTCACCTCCGCGATACCCCAGCTCCTGCCGCCTAACAGAGCCCCAGCTTTGTCTATTGTTGGGTGATTCCTAGGCTGGCCCTTTGAATTGAGAACCTTTTCAGTTCGCTGTGTTTCAGTCAGAACCGCACCCCCAGGGAACCCTCAGACCTTCCCCCACGCCATCAGTGTAGCAGTGGTTCAAGCCTCCGCATGAATTTGCCCTTTAAGGCTGTCTCGACAGCTCCTTTCAGAAATTGGGCCCCTCTTAGCTGCAGGGCCCCCCATAGCACACCTGTTCACCTCTGCTCCCCCCGACCCCGCACACCTGTGCCAATGTCATGCCCCTCCTGCCCTGGCACCTGGGCACTCGGAGGTGCCCCTGCGTTCCCAATGAACAATAGGCCCAGATGCCCCTGTGCTGTCTTCGCCCCAACTCCTTCATTTCTACAAATAGGCCTAAAGCGGTACCGAAGGAATAAGTCTGCGAAGTTGATAGCCGTGAATCAGCTTTGTTTTTAATTTGATATCTTTTGAGACAAACTACTAATGTGTACTTACAGGAACATATTTTGGATGATTCTATACCAGTTGCTCCTGATGTCTTTGTCCCAAATCCTTATTACTGGCTGATTTTAATTGCAAGATTTAGAATGGAAGACTGGAACAATTTTGCTTTGTTTATACGTGAGCTGAGTGCTCTCACTGCTAGCTCTCAGAAATTCTGTAGTCCTGACCACTTTTTAAATCAAGCCGTTTATTTTTCCTGTAGCGTAATATTGCCTTTTATGGGAACCTAGCATTCTTCATTTACATTGCAGATATCTTGAGCAAAGTCATTATAGTCAGTATTGTTTTTGTTTTGCTTTGTTTTGTTTTGTTTTGTTTCAGGTAGTGTAGACAGCACCTTTTAGAGATACTGCTTTATACTTATCTAGTAAGTACAATACCACTTGTCATCCACCAAAATTGGTAGAAAGAGCAGAGCCTTATCAGTTTTTTTTCTAAATTCTTTTTATTTGAAATCGGGCTTCTTTCACAGCGCAAAGTGGTATGTTTACAAGATCTGTGTAGACTTGTAAAACTTAGTAAAATGTGAATGGCACTACAAGTAATACTACATTGTTACTTATTTTGAAGGTTAATTCTGTGACCTGCATTTTTAATATTGCTGAAGCATTTTTAGGTTACAGAATTAATGTTGAAGAGATTTTAATATGCTACTACAGAGGTTTTTGATTCAAGTTCTTTAATGGTAGGAACTTTGTTTCTAAATATTATTATTATACTTATTTAGATCAGCAGGCATATGACAATGCCTATTTCCACTTGTATTTAAATAATAGAATCACTGATGATTTATCAGTTATAAAATACTTCAAAGTTTTTGTGCTCCCTGAGGACAAAATAAATGAGAAGGAAGATTCCAAGGGATTTAAAACCAGGCTGATGCCAAGATGTCTTAATTACTCTACAGAGACTAAATTTAAGTTCTATTCCTTCTTGACTCATTTCCTAGACTTAGGTTTAAATCGGTAATGCAATTTTAAAAATATAGTTGTGACAGATGTAGCATATTTTGTAAAATTACTGTGTGTTCTACTAACTCTTAACATGTAAAAACAAACAGGAAAAAAAAAGACCAAAATAAATATATAAGTACCAGCTACACTCTGGACAGATGTTTTCATAAATTGACACTTTTTCTCTGTTGAACATTGGCTGATAAATTTAACAGGTTGCTGAGGTAAGTATATTTGCTATTAGTGAGGCTTTGCATTTCGTTTAATAAAGCATATATTGATACTGAGTTCTTTGGGAATATATGGGAATTTTTAATAGAAAAAGGAGGTTAAAAACCTTGGAGTCTTATTCAAAGCACTATCAAATAAACATTTGGTTAAATCAAAGTTTCCTTTACCCCTGAGTTAAGTTAAGCCTAAAGTTACAGAAATTATAAAGTTTATAAAGAGCTTTGTAATTTTATTTGAGTCTTAAAATTATTTTTCTAACACCTTAAGTAAAATATTTTATAGGTTTTCCAGTTTTAAAACATGTCCAGAACTTCTTCTTTTTTGTATTTTTGAGACAGGATCACACTTGTAGTTCAGGCTGGTCTTATACTAATTGTGTAGTTCACACTGGCCTCAAAACTCTCTGTAGTCCTCTTCTTTTAGCCTCCTCAAGTGTTGTGCTATAGGTGTATGCCACCTGTCTAAAACTAGTGATTTTTCAGTTCCTTTTTTTTTCTCATAGTGGAGTATAGCTCATAGTAGGAATTTAGTATCTGTTGCATGATTGAATAGGAAATGGAATCACCTCTAACTGCACCATCAGTTCTAAATATTAAAGTGTATCACAGTAGAATAGAGATAGATTTATCCAAAAATCGGTTTAGAACTTGTAATTGCAGACCAACAGATCTGGGAAATAAGCAAAAAAGACTGAACAACCAAAATAGTCTTAGAGATCCTATCAGAGCATGTGAAATTTAGGCAAAATTTTCTGAAAAGCAATGAATTAGAAATGAAATGAGAGGTGTCTACAGGCTGTTCATATTGCAACATTTGATAGCTACACACCAAAAATTAGGAACAGAAAAAAGCTTCCAACTCAGCAACCTGGGGTCTTTTAGTTTAGGTAATTATTGGATAACAGTTATTAGTCAAAATAATGCTAGTAGAATCTGCTTTTATGAGTTGGAAGATTTGTACTTTTTGTTATTTTTTTAAAGATATTAGTATCAGAAAGTTCAAATGTTGTTGCTTAACTTGTCCACTTGAGTGGGCAACTTGAGTAAGTTTGATAAGCTTGAATTATTCAAAAATTCATTTATTGGAACAGTAGCTTTTCTAAGGATTGCAAGCAAATGATACATTAACATTTTATTTTAAATCGGGTCATAAGCTACCTTTTCAAATGGTTGAAGTTTCTTTTAATTATTTGAGTAATAAATGAAGCCAGTTCCTTGCCATGTTTGGCTATCTAGCTGATCTTAAACGTTCATCTTTCTGAAGAAAGTTCTTCACCACAGATGCTTTGCATACATAGAGGCTCAGTAAATGTGGAAGTTGGGCTAGTTTGATACTAATGCCAAAACCCTGCTGGGCGTGGGGGGGTTCAGATTTTATATCTACTAGACACAATCCTGTTTTAGAATTTTGAGGTTTAATTTTTAAAATATATCATAAAATATTGTTATTGGGCAAAATATAGAAATCTAACACGTAAACATGCTTTTAATACCATAATAAGCAAAACTTCGTGTTTTGGTTATTTTGTTTTGTTTTTTTCAGTGCTAGAAACTGAATCCAGGCTCTTCACATTAAACTACATCTCCACCCACTTTTTATAAGCATGTGCAACCACACCTGACTTTTTTTTTCTTAAGGTACTGTGTTCTTAGGTATGATGCAGCACACCCATAATTCTATCACTCTGGGAAGTTTTTGCAAATTCAGACCTATCTGAGTAACTTAGTGTCTTAGTTACTCTTTTCTCATTGCTGGGACAGAATGCCTGACACCCAAAAATAGGGAAGGAAAGGCTTATTTAGCTCACAGTTAATGGAGGTTTCAGTTCATAGTCAGTTGGCTTCAAGGCAGAGTGCTACATGGAAGAGGGCGTGGCTTGGAAAACAGCAAGAAGAGCAAAGGGAGGGGTAGCAGCTGTGCCTTCTAGCTAGCTTCTCTCTCATCTTTGCATTTGTGTATAGATTATCTGCCTCAGGGCCAGTGTAGCACTCACACCCATAATGCCTACATTTAGATTATGAATTAATCACAAACTCTAGAAGATACCCCATTGGCTATATGCCTTTTGGGGGACAATTAGACACAAACCATAAAAACTAGCAAGACTCAAAAATAAAAGTGGGGGAGATCAGTTCAAGTGCCTTCATCTTAAGCCCCACTGTTGGGTGAAAAAAAAAAGTCACAAAAAGCTGTTTCACAAATATTTGCTCACAGAATACCTATGAGGCTGCTTGTAGTTCATATTAAGGAAATGTAAAAATTCATAACTAAGAAACTCGTTGTGATTCTACCTCACAACATTAACACTTTTTAGTAATTGTTTTATCCATTTTCTCTCGTTTTTTAGCAGTGTTCATAGTATAGCACAAATTTTCAAGGTCTTGTCTGTGCTAGAACAGCTTAGAGCCTCTTGGAAAGAAGTTACTCTTTCTAGATGTTCACAGGATTATGGGAAAAGTCCTAGGATTATATTTGGAATGTTATTGTATAAGATTTATCAAAGTGTGATGACTGTAAGTGAAGAATATGTTAATTTTTGGGATAAGTCAGGGTAGCTTGACAGCCGTTGAGGCTTAGACAAAAAATTAAAGGTTAAGCAGGTATTTCTAGATGTCAGTGAATATGGGAGAAGAGGACATAGGGAGTTCATATAAATGTATATAAATACATGATGGATAGACCAGCACTGTCCTGTAAAACCTTTTGTAATGCTGGGAATATTCTCTTCACCATTTGTTATGATAGCAGTTAGTTGTATATAAGCAGTGGTCACCTGAAATGTAGCTCGTATGACTGAGGAAATGAATTTTTAGTTCACTTTTAATTATTGCATATAGCTAGTGCTACTATATTAGCAAAGCAGATGTATAGATCATTGCTCTATAGATCATTAGGACAGTAGTTTGATCTCTGCAAAACATTCTCCAAATGTTGAACATTGGTTTTCAGGGTATTCCTTTTTTTTCTTTTTTCTTTTTTTTTTCAGTTTGGAAGCAGATACTTTATTAACTGACCAAATCATAGAAACACCATAGTAGATACCTTAGTTCATCTGTGTGTGTGTGTGTGTGTGTTTAGGGAAGGGTCTACAGGTTGTTCAGGGTCTCACTACTAGATCAGACTCATAGTGATCTACCCGCTTACAGCCTCCCAAAAGATGAGATTACAGGCATGCTCCACCACCCCCACTCTCAATTGCCATCTCAGCATGTTCTGGGTGTGGGGCTGGCATGGCAGGCCCAGGGATTGAACCCCTGGCCCCTGTACCTGCTTGCAGGTGCTTTAATCCACTGAGCTATTTAGCCATCCCTTGTATCCTTCCAATATCCTGTTGATCTGGTCTCCCCTATTTCCAGCATCTTTGCCTTCCACAAAATGGCTGGTCTTTTTCTTCATTCCACCTTGTGGAGATGATAACTTGAACAGCCACAGGAAGTTGTTAGCCTCTTTGAAGCATTTTCCAATAGTACAGATCTCATGGATCAAATCCTCCATGTAGACAGTGCCATATTTACCAAGAGATTGAGCAATCAATGAATTATCTGTCAAGGCAATTTGCTTCTTAATGATTTTGCCATAGCCACACTTGTATATTAGTTCATTTACTGACTCCAGGTTTGGGTACCCCTTGCAATATATGGCTTCACAATTCTCAGCATGTTAATTGAAGCCTTGTTGAGCTTAATGAAGATGCCATTGAAGATTTGGTGAAGGCAAAGAAGCTGCAACACCTTATAGACCCTTGGGCACACATCGATACCCCTGATCCAGATGACAGATGCCAATATGGGCTCTGTGGAGACATAGAAGCTACCAGCTTTTTTCGCCATCCTAGCCATTCAGATCTCAGTTCTGTACATCTGTCTGTACTCTTTATGATAGTGCTTGGCTTTTTCATAGATGAGCTTCCTTGTTGCCTTGTGAAGTGTCTTCTGGGCAAACTTCTTTCTCAGGTGCTTTATCTTCAACTCTGTGAAATGTCTTCATTTTTTCTTAGGGTTTTCTGGCACAGGAGGAACCTTCTTTTTCTTCTCTTCTACACACCCATGGTTATAGCTGGAAAAGAGACTTCGGGGTTTTCTACTACACAAAATTTTATTTAGTAGATCCCTTCATGTATCTTTGATAAAATTTGTTTAAATTTGAGTCAAAAGGTAAGAATATTTTTTGGCTTAATCAAAAGGCTCTATCCTTTGACAATGCTAGGTTAAATCATCATCCTTCCTTTAGTCTCCATATAGTACCAGAAAATAGATATTTTGCTACTGAAATGAGTGCATTGTTGTACTTGAGTTTGATATAAATTATAGTAAGAGATTTATACTATTTGCATTTCTTCTGTGAAATTTCATTTTTCATTTCTTGAGTAGGGGCTGTGTATATCAATTTGTAAATGTACCTTATTCCAAATTATGTTACAATTATAGTAGCTTCTCAGAACCTACGTGGGGAACCGCAGATAGCGATTCTCTTTGTAAGGGATCTGTTCCATGGGTTTTGTGGTTAATACCAAAAGTGTCTCTTTTTTTTTTTTTTTTTTTTTTTTTTTTTTTTTTTTTGTCTTTTTGAGACAGGGTCTCACTATGCAGTTCAGGCTGACCTTTAGCTCACTTTTGTAACCCAGACTGGTCTCGAACTCACACCGATCCTCCTGCCTCAGCCTCCCAAGTGCTGGGATTACAGGCGTGCGCCACCACGCCCGGCACTGTGTCTCTTGTTAATAGGTAATTTTCTTTGAATGAGATTTTTGGATTGCCGCTCTATGCCTCCACCTACTGGTAGAGATAGCGCTTTATTTTCAGAAGGCAGATAGGGAGAAAAGATAAACAGAAGTGGGAGAGAATATGATGAAGAAAACAAAATTGTTACTTAAATAACAAACATTCATCAAAGCCAAAGTAAGGGTTTCCAACTCCAGCTTAGAATCATATAAAGTACTTGGTAAATGGTGCTCATTAAATATCCTATAGTCTTGCTTTGGTGATGTTATTTATTTCTGATTTTGGAGTAACTTGCATCATCAGATACTTTAATTTTTGTTTCTAATTTTTATAAAAACTAAGCTAAAAGATATTGCTCACCTTTTTCCCAAGGGGTTAAGTAAGCTTGAAGACAATAACTTGTTCTAGGCAACATGAACCTTGAGATGATCCTGTTGTGTTTGATCTCATTTTAAATCTGGTCTGCCTCAGTCATGAGTAAAGTATAGCTACAGTGGTAAGTTCACAGATTATGGGTTTTATTCGCTGATGGAGAAAGGGAAATGTATTCTGAAGATAGTGCCCAGGGTGATTAGATAATTTAAAACTGCTTTGATGAGTGACTAAAGAAGTTATAGAGACATTTATTTGATTTGAAGGGAAATAGACTCAGATATCAGGAGTAGAGTGGGTAGAGATGGGGAGGTGATGATGAGAGATGCCAGATAATTACTTTTTTCTAAGCTATAAAGGTCCACTACCCAAATGAGAGGAAGAAGATGAAGGATAGTATAGATATTGATTATCATATGTTCTCTATTACTGTACCCTGTTCCAAAGTCACATGGTCTCTAACTTAGAGAAGAGACTTGTCATTTGTGGAGGGTAACATTTGGTAAAAATGGGTTAAACTTCAAATCAATTTGACTCTAAAGCCTGTGTATTTTCTTTTACTTCCTGTTGCCATATGTGAAAAGAGTGTTATATCAGAATATGGATAAGGACCAGTAGCTAGGAATGTTTGGAGAATGGAAAAAGAGATTGTGGTTGACCACACTAGTAACTGAGGAAATGGATACTAAAGGAATACTTAATAAAGTATTAAAGCATGTCTGATACTTTGATTTTAATCTTTAACAAAACCTTGGGGCTGGGGAGATAGCTCCGAGGCACAAGTGCCTGCTGGGCAAGTGCAAGGTCGTGAGTTCGAACCCTGGTCCCACAAAAAAAAAAAAAAAAAAAAAAAAAAAAACCTTAAGTTGCATGACATTACTTTCATTTCATTCCCAGGGAGTCTCCTGAGCTTCTAGATATCAAGTGTACAAACTTTGAGGGGGGCCTGTCATGTTTTGGCTTCCCCACTGGCCTTTTTTGCTTCCAATTTCATGCATTTTTAAAAAGTGAATGTATAGGTTACATTTGTACAATGTTACTATTACTAAATTATAAATTTTCTGAAAATTATTTGGCAATTGAATGAAAAAACCAGTACTTAGAAAATGAATACTTTTTTTGTTGGTGCACACAGAGCATTTTACTTGTACTTCATCATTTGTATAACAGAAAATTAATACTTTTGGTTGATAACTTATCTGTGAGAATCTATTAGTAAATGATTAGAACTGTTGGTAAAGACTAACCTTTAAGAATATGTATGTCATTATTATAATTGTGAAAAGTTGAAAACAAAAATAGCTTACAATAGGTAAATAGCCTTTCTTACTATGGAATTAGTATTTTTTATCTCTTTAACTACTTAGATACTTTAATGAATTTTAAGAATTTATAACAGCATAGTTTTAAAATAGCTAAAGAAACTTTAGCATTCTTTTATTTTGTGTAGTAAAATCACAAAAATGTTTTGAAGAATTGAATACATATTTAATCACATGAGAGCAATGCTTATAACATAATTCAGTGGGGGGAAAACCCCAGAGTGTCTACAGATTATCTCAGTGTTTTGTTTTGTTTTATTTTGTTTTTGTTTTACAATAAGACACAATAACTTTCTCCTTGGAAAACAGCAAATGGCAGATGACACCACCAGTATACCATAAGTGACACAGATATAGTGGGAGGTGACTCTCAAGGATGCTTTGGGATGCATTGGCTGTGGCTTGTGGGGTTGCAGCAGTGGCAGCACTGAGGCTGCAGGGCTCACAGAGGCAAGGCTGAGGGCAGGAATTGGATCCAAGCTGTGGCTGCTGGTCAGGGTCATAAAGATCATGTCTCTGGAGGAAATCTTTTTCTTTGCCTATTAAAGTGTCTGAGATCATAGACTTCCCTGGGATCATCCCTCAAAGATGAGATCTTAAAGTTTATTCCAGTGTAGAAATGGATCAATAGGTCACATTCAGGGCATATGTTGCCATTAAGGACTGCAAGGGTCGTGTCAGTCATACCTCAAGAAGGTATCCACTGCCATGATCATAGTCGTGCTGTCAGTTGTCCCTGTGCAGAGAGACTACCCTATGAACAAGATCAGTAAGTTCTTCCACTTGTCCCTTGCAAGATGATAGGCCACTATGGCTCTGTACTGGTTTGCCTGATTCATGCCCCAGAGGCACAGGCATTCTCTCACCCCCTTCCCAAAGAGCTGCTACAGATGGCTAGTATTGCTGACTGCAGCACCTCTGTCAGGGGCTATGCTGCCACACTGAGTAACTTTACCAGAGCCACCTTTGATGCCACCTAAGACCTATAGCACTTGATCCCCAACTTCTGAAAAGAGAGGATGTTCACCAAATCTCCCTACCAGGAATTCACTAACCACAGTCTCTAGTTTTAGTGTAGGGTCTTTATGCAAAAAAAAAAAAAAGAATTAAACAAGAAAATTACAGTGTCCGGCGCCGCAACACAAAGGCTTGAACGCCGGACTTAAGCTTGTAAACGTTTATTCAGTACAGCAGCCAGGATCTAACAAGATCCTCCACCCTTTACATCTCTGCCTCTTCTCCCCCTCCAGCCTGCGCTTCCCTCATATATAGCACTTCGCCCACCAATCACCATCGCTCGCACAGTCAAATCTGATTGGTTACTACATCGGTTGCCAGGCAAAAGCAGATTACAGCTAAATTGCTTTTCGCTGCAGGACAACCTGGAAGCAGGAAGCCGGCGCCATCTTTTGGGAGCGGCTCATGCTGAGGCCCTCAACATCTCCCCCTTTTTTATTAATTTTTGCACAAATCACATCTAGGCACCTATGCCAGGCAGTGTCCTATTGGGACCAAGAGGCTACAGTTTACGAGAGAATGCAGACGTCCACATCCTACTGTGCACACCCCTTTTGAATGCACGTCTTTGCCGGCTTAAGACCATGCCAAGGGCTGATACCCGTTTTTCGCAGGGCCAGGCCTAACTTCGGGTGGAACCTGGATGCATGTGGACACACATTCCTGCCACTTCCCCAACCTTAGGGATAGATGGCACTGCAGTACCGATTGGTCTCGCATCTCATATTGCCTCTCTATCCTGGGGGTCCCCTAGATGGGTGCTACGCGCCAATTTTGGGGGAGACATATAAAGGGTCCAGTCTGAGCCCCCTTTTAAACTTGATTTTC
>PVJA010049077.1:0-13878 GCA_004027025.1 Myocastor coypus
AAAAAAAAGAAAGGGGAAAAGAAAAAAAAGTAATGTTTATTGAAAGGTTAATGTTTAATTGTTTAATCAATCTTATATACCTATATCTATTCATCTTAAACTGATCTGATGATGAAAATATGTAACATAACCATTGTTAAATTTCAATAATAAAAAAAGAAAATACCCTCAAAAATTGTTGGTAGGAAAATTAAAAACAAAATAAGGGGGACAATTGTACTGCTGATTTCTATTGGTATATTGAAAGGGACAGTGAACATTTAAAATTTTTATTTCTTCTTTTTGACCAATTTTGTATGCTTATATCTGGTAATCTGAGCTACTTTGAAGACAGAAATATGCAACATAGCAATCATTGCCAAGTTCTTCTCATGTTTTTAGTGAAATTCTGTATTGCTTCTAACATTGTTTTTTAATATTTTTCTTTTCTTTTTTTTTTTTTAAAAGGAAATGATCCCAACTATGAAGCATCATTCAAAGTTGCATTTCTTAGGGATTAAAAAAAATGGTACAAGGGCCTGGGGAGATAGCTCCGTGGCACAAGTGCCTGCCTGGCAAGTGCAAGGTCGTGAGTTTGAACCCCAGTCCCACCAAAAAAAAAAAAAAAAAAAAAAAATGGTACAGAGCACACAGTAAGGAAAAGTTAATAATAAATGTTTTAGGCATGAATCAGCATCTTCCATATTGAGGCTCACATACAAGGACTAAGGAATAGGGTGGGAAAGGGGCCCATGGTTCTTACTGATAGAGAAGGGGAAGAAAAGGATTAGCTCCATAGGATAAATGATAATGCATTTAGACTGGGCATGGCGGCACATGTCTGTAATCCGAGCAGTCAGGGAGGCTGAAGCAGGATGATCTTTAGGAGTTCAAGACCAGTCCAGGTTACAAAGTTAGCTCAAAGATGGCCTGAACTGCATAGAAAGAGCTTTATCAAGATAAATAAGTAAATTAAATAAATAAATAAAATGTGGGGCTGGCAAGATGGCTCAGAGGTCTAAAGAGCTTGCTTAGGCAAGCTTAGGCAGTTGCAGGAACCACGGTTCGATCCCTAGCACCACATACTGCGCCAGCCCCACCCTCAGGGCAGGCTGAGCCAGCCATAATGTAAAATAAATAGACAAATACAAATAAATAAAGAGTATTTAATATTGATATATGACACTGTGTCTTTCTCAGAGAAGAGCTGATGATCAAAATAATTTAATCCTAATATAGTCAGTTCTTTATGTCTGTAGATTCTACATCCTGGAGTTAAATGTTGGATTGAAAACATTTCTTAAAAAGTCGTGTCCATGAGAGGATGAAGTGGGAGGATCACTGCAAGTTTGAGGCCAGCCTGGGTTACAAAGTGAGTGCAAGACCAGGATCTAAAATGTATTGTGAAATCCTGTCTCAAAAAGAAAAAAAAATTGTCCATACTCAGTGAACAGACTTTTTTCTTGTTATTAATGCTGAATCAATTTAGTGTAACTATTTACATTGAAATCAATATTATAAGTAACCTACAGATGATTGGAAGTATACAAGGAGATATGCATAGGTTATATGCAGATACTACACTATTTTATCAAAAGAACATGAGCATCCTCAGAGTTTGGTATCAAACTATGGTCATGGACCATTTGTCTTTTCAACATGAAGTATGGTCAGATATCAGCATCTGCTTTCCCATATGGAAATGCACTGGTTTTTAAAGGGCAAGGCATTCACATAGACCTTTAAAATGAGGGTTGACCAAAGAAAGGTATTCTTGCTTACAGGTATGTATGGTGGTACACACCTGTAATCCAGCACCCAGCTGAAGCAGGAGGATTGTCATGAGTTGGACGCTGCTCTGGGCAACATAGCAAGACTCTGATTTAAAACAAAACAAAACAAAACAAAAAAATCCTTCATGACCTTGATAATGCTGATAAATTTGCTTATCATTTCTATGATCTCAAGTGACTCACTTAAATATCGTATTTCAGTAATTAGTATTTGAGGCAACTTAACTCTTAGCCAAACTATCATGATTGTAGTGCTAAGAGTTTAGGGAATCTTGGTACAACAGAACTGCAACATAGATAACTTCAATTTGACTCCTTTAGTAGCTGAAATTTTTCTTCACAACTAAAGAGATGTATTTTGATATGTTGTTGGCATATTTAAAACACTGAAAGGATACAAAATGATGTGAAGAGCTAAACTTCTGTTATTATTTCTGATCACTTATAACTATTTTTGAATGCTACCCATGTTTTACATAGATAAATACAGATATAGTCATAATTTTTATTTATTAATATGTTTGCAATACATAATGTTTACATCCCTTGTGGGGAGTTGGCACAGGTACATAACACATCTTAATTCCTTTTTTATCCTCTTCCCCTGCTCTCTTCCCCTCTCTGTCCATCTCTGGATTCTCTTGCCCTTTAACAAAGATAGTTTCCCTACTTCCTATTACAGTATATATCTTTTATTTTGTTCCTTATTTATACTTCGGATTTCTCACATAACAGAGATCATGCAATATTTAAGCTTGTGTGTCTATTTTATTTCATTTAATATTGTATTTTCCTACCAATGACTCAATTTCTCTTTCTTTAGGGCTGCCCTTGTACATAAATACCATATATTCTTTATCCATTCATTTGCTGATGGATGTATAGGCCACATTCACGATTTAGCTATTATGAATTGTACTGCTATAAACATGGGTATGCATGTATCACTCACTATATCTTTAACTCTTTCAAGAAGATATCTAGAAGGGGAATATCTGGGTCCGATGAAATTGCTAGTTTCATTCCTTTTTGAGAACTCTCCTTACTGATTTCCATAGTGAATGTACTAATTTACATTCCCACCAACAATGTATAAGGGTTCTTTCCACCCACCCCTGCAGCACTATAGCATTTGTTATTTGATCTGATCTCTTTCTGGTGTGAGATAAAGTCTCAACATTAAGAAAACACATTTCTGAAGTTGATGCCTTTCTAGCTCATTGTACAGAGAAACTGCAGAGGGATTCATTCTCTCCCATTTGTTCCTATGGGAACTCAGGATGTAGAGCTAGTTCTAAGTCTCCTATTCCCTAAGTACAGCTCAGAGATTTTGCTCTGTGGTTTGTGTTTCTAAGAGTGAGTTCTTTTTTTTTTTTTTTTTTCTGTCTTTTTTTTTGAGACAGGGTCTCACTGTGCAGTTCAGACTGGCCTTGGGCTCACTTTTGTAGCCCAGGCTGGGCTCGAACTCACACCAATCCTCCTGCCTCAGCCTCCCGAGGGCTGGGATTACAGGAGTGCGCCACCACGCCCGGCTCTAAGAGTGAATTCTTAATGGAAAAAGGCGGGCTAAGCTCCAGGCACTTTGGGAAGCTGGGCACTCTGAATCCTGTGCCCACATACAGCAAATCGTAGAATTCCAGCTAAAAACTTACTTTTAATACTGAAGTAATTCACAGAGCCACAGTGTTGTTTTAATGTTAATTTCTCTAATGGCCAGTACATGGATGTACTTGTCTTTTGTGCTTTTAAGAAGTGTCTACTCAGTTCAGTTTGATGACCTGTAAGTCTGAGTTTGGCTTTCTAGGAACATAAATAGAAATTTAAGTAGGAAGGGTCTGGATTCTGTCTGAGGCTATGATAAATAGTGAAAGATCACAGTGTGATCCCTCTTATAAATATATGAAACAAGGCATAATTAATTTTAAAATCACTTACTATTTATGTTTTAAAAGTTACAATAGCCGGGCGTGGTGGCTCACGCCTGTTATCCCAGCACTCGGGAGGCTGAGGCAGGAGGATTGATGTGAGTTCGAGACCAGCCTGGGCTACAAAAGTGAGCTCAGGACCAGCCTCAACTGCATAGTGAGACCCTGTCTCAAAAAGACAAAAAATAAATAAATAAATAAATAAATAAAATAAAAGTTACAATGAGTAAGTAGTCCAGCTTTCTACCCTAAAAATAGGGCCCATAAATTCATAACAAGTATCTGTTGGAGGTCAGGCTTGTCTACTAGAATTAATTTTTTGTTTTAAAGATGCTGTTATGTTTCTGAAAAGAAATATACACCTTCTACCCTTCTCCATCTCAAGCTAAGACTTGAGGTTCAGTAGAGATCAAGTAATACAAACCCAGGCAGCTCAGTGGTATTGTGTAGGCCTCCTGAAGATGCTCAGTGCTCATCAGGCCCTTATGGCCAATGGATAGGCCAGAGGCCCCAGAAAGTCCCTCACAGTCTGCCAGAGAACACAGCTGGGAAGGACACTGAAGCAGCTGGCTGAGCCCTGCAAGCCTGGATAACTCTCACTGTATTAAGGAGGAAGCTCCAGAAGGCCAACACAGGGGCCCAGCAGGATGGCTCAGTGGTCTAAAGCACCTCCTTGGGAAAGCTTGGGTGGCTGCAGGAACTGCGGTTCGATCCCAGGCACCACATGCTGCACTAGCCCTGCCCTGAGGGTGGGCTGAGCCAGCCAGAAAAATAAATAAGCAAACAGAAGGCTAACACAGGGAAGGAAGGGACTCAGAGGTTTCAGACAAGACACAAGCATGATGCCAAAAACTGATGAAGCCTGTGCAGGCAGGTACCATGACATGGGCCCAACGCTCCTATTCCTAAAGATGTATTGCTGCCCTTTCAGAGATCCAGTTTATGGAGCAGAGCTAAGTTCAGGTCAGAGAAATACAGCCACATTTGTGTACTCTGAAGCTGTTAACTGTGGAATCCATAGTAAGCTAAAATAACTCCTGCTCAAATAACTCCATTAAGTGCTACAGACTTAAAATGAACAGAGCACACACCTGTTAGAATAGTCACAACCAAAAAAAATAAAATGTCAGTGTTGGTGAGAATGTAGAGAAAGTGGAACCCTGTGCATAGTTAGTGGGGATATGAGATGATACAACTGCTATCGGAGACATTAGGGGGGTTCCTTAAATCAGTGTGGAACTTCCTTAAAAATCAAATGTAGAACTGTACAATATATACACCAGAGAACTGAAAGAGATATCAGCATCCCTATGTACATTACAGCACTATTCACACCTGCCAGGGACAGACAACCCAAATGGAACCTAAGAACAGATACACAGAGCACACAGTGGAATACTGTTCAGCCTTTCAAAAAACCTGGACGAACCTTTAGGACAGTATGCTAAGTAACATAAACCACTCACAGAAAAGCAAGTACTACGTGATTCCTCTTACATAGTGTATCTAAAATAGCCAAATTCACTGAATCAAGTTGTAAAGCAGTAATTGCTAGGGGTATGGGGAAGGGAAATGGGAAGTTACTAATTAACAAGCATAACATGCCAATTAAATAAGATGAATAAGCTCTAGAGATCTGCAGTATAACATTGTACCTATAATTAACAAAAATTTATTGTATGCTTAATCATTTGTTAAGAAGAGAACTTGTACGTTCTTACCACAATAAAACAATATCAAAATTTTTTAAGTTCAGAGAAGCACCACCATTAACAACAATGACAATAAGATGAATGGAGTACAGCCCTTAACCTAGTGAGATTCATAGTCTAATTGTGAACCAGATGTTAACTGAGAAACCATCCATTTCAGTGATATGATTACAGCAATTAAAGAGGTAGCCACTGGGGGTGAGGATGAAGAGCTGAGGGGTGCCCTTCAGTAGGCAGAGAATGCTTCAGAGAAGGGGTAAAAGTCTTGAAAAAGCAAAGAGGGCATCATGTACGAAATCCCAGAAACAGGAATAGCCACTGCAGGTTCTGGCAACCATAAGCCATTTCTGATGCATGACATAGGAGATGGGACTTCAAGGCAGGGCTAGGAGGAATTCCCAAATGGCTTTACCTGCACTGTGACGGTGGTGATTACTTCCTCTCATGAGGGCAATTTAACCAAAGAAGAAAGATCATCGAGCTCCCTTTCTAGAATGACCGCTCTGATAGAGTGGAGGCTGGATTACAAAGGTGTAAGACCAGAGGCAATTTAGTCTATATGAAAAATAACAGACTAAGAAGTAACAAGGAAAATCAGAACAAGCTGAATTAACAGATACTTACTGGAAATAATAGGACTTGTTCGAGTATTGCAACTTGAAGGGGAAGGGAGGAGTTTTCTGGTTTAGTTGTAATTCACTGGGACTGGGAAAACAAGTTTGCCATGTGTACTGGTTAACTATTGCTGTATAATAAATTACCCACAAGTTTTGGCAGCTTAAGACACTAAATGTGTTAGTACATCACAGTTGCTGTGGACCAGGAATCTAGGGAGGCTTAGCTGGCTGGGTTAAGTTCAGGGCTTCTCTCAAGGTGACAATCAGCTAGGGCAATACCATCTGAAGACTTACCTAGGCTGAAGGGTTCACTTTCAAGTTCACTCTTGCACCTGGAAAGGTAATCCTGGCTGTTAGTGGGAGACATGGTTCCTTGCTAAATGTACCCCTCTGTTGGATTGCTAGAATACCTCTCCATTATAGCATTTGGCTTTCCAAAGGAGGAAGAAGAGGAAGAAGCCATAATGTCTCTAATGGCCTAATCCCTGAAGTTTTATACCACTACTTCTGCCTTACTCTACTAATTATAAAGGAGTCATAAAGTCCAGCTGAAGAGAAACATCAAATTCCAGCTGTTAAAAGGAAAAGTATCAAAGAATTTGTGGACATATTTTAAAATAATCATCCTATGAAAGTGGAGTCCACTCATGCAGAAATTCACTTTGGTTTACAATGCCCACAACATACTGTTGGCAATGTCAGCAGACAGTGAGCATGACCTACACCAGTGGTGGTGAACCCAAGGCATGTATGCTGCAGCAGACTGTTTATATCATTGAAAACTAAGTGGCTCACTGTCACTGACCTAGGCCATTACTACTGACTCTACCAGGAAGGAAGATAGGAAGGCTCCAAAATTCAGAAGAATTTAGCAAGATTACAAAATTAAAGAGGAAATGAAAGGTAAAAGATGTAGAGGCAGACTATTCCTAAAAACAACCATCAAAAGAAGTGAGATTCAGATCAGGATTTTGGTGGACTCTTTAAGGGAAGCATATAAGGATGTCTATAGGTAGAAGGAAAATAAGTTATTAGAGAGGGAGAAGTAAAAATATAAATTATATGGGGTAGTGGATGCAAGTTGAGGCTGAATGAATCCTTTGCCAATCACTTTAGGGTCAACCAAGAGAGAGATATCTCTTTATTGAGAGAAAACAAAAAACAAAACAAAAGTGGGAACTATTTAGCATAGTCCTGTCTCTATAGTAAATGAATAACTGGTTAAAAAAAATCATTTACATTCAGAATATATGAGTAAATACAACCTTGTGTTCAGAAATACATCTCAAAGCAATGTAGTTGTAGCCTGAACTTTCCTATGTTTTCTTTCTGCTGGATGTAGACATCTGTTTCATCATCCTGGTATGTTCCAGGCTTCTTAATTCTGCCTTACCTACTACCCTGTCCCCTCTTCTTTCTGTTATGTTTTATGTTTAGATGTCCCTGCCCCCCAAAGCCTGATGGTCACAGATAGAGCTTTTTCAGAGGTGGCTGGATCTATAGGGTGAGATTGATTCAAAGTACAATGCTGAGGTTAAGAGTGTGTGATCACTGAAGTGTTGGTTTGGCACTGCCTTAATCACCATAGCCTAATGGTGTAAAAGGAGCAGAAAGATGTTGTAAAAGTCCCTTGCTGCTTTTGCCACCTTGAGGGCACCATGAACTGTTCTCTGTGATACCCTTCTGCCATGTGCCTCTCTGTCTTAGAGCCAGCCATATATGGTCTGAAACTTCTATAAACTGTGAGCTAAATAAACCTTCCAACCTTTAACTTTGGGTGTTCAGTATTTTGCCTCAGCAATGAGAAAAGTAAGAGACTCTCTGGGCCGGGCGTGGTGACTCATGCCTGTAATCCCAGCACTGGAGAGGCTGAGGCAGGAGGATTGGTGCGAGTTCCAGACCAGCCTGGGCTACAAAAGTGAGCTCAAGGCCAGCCTTAACTCCATAATGAGACCCTGCCTCAAAAAGACAAAAAAAAAAAAAAAAAAAGAGACTCCCTGGGACAGCATTTGATTGGGTGGCATTTGATTTGATTCATCTGAGAAAGAGTGACTTCAGGATGGCCTCAGAATCCTCACAATGGAAATCTGTGCAGAGGCCTTGTCAGCCATGGCATCTTCTGGGTGCTTGTGCTCTCGCCTATGGCCCGGGAGGCTCCCAACCTACATCTCTAGTAGTATAAGGTATTAAGCAGACACCTTTGAATCATAGTTCTTTCTCAGCATGAAGAAATAAAACAGTGGTAGTACAGGTATTTATGGATCAGAACTGTTTTTCTGTCTGGATTCTTTGATGTATTAGCTTTTACATGTACCAAAATTTGTTCTAACATAATGTTCAATACAAATGCAATTTACTTTCTGTTATATGTGCCATCAAAAAAGTTTGGCTAAGAATAGAGGAACAAGCTGGGCATTATGACACATGCCTACTATCCCAGTATTCAGGAGGCTGAGGTGGGAGAATTGCTGCAAGTTTGAGGCCAGCAAAGGGTACACAGTGAGACTCTGTCTCAAAGAAATTAAAAAAAGAAAAAACAGTAGATGAATGTTAAAGTATGACAATTAAGGGAAGTGAATATGTCAATATTAGTAATTCCTCATTTTAGCAGTTGCCATGGTGACTGGCATAAATGGCTATTTATGAACAGCTATTTAAAGGCATGTTTTTGGAATATACTAGTTTATTTGACACATATTAAAACTATAGAGGGAGCTGGGGAGATAGCTCCGTGGCACAAGTGCCTGCCTTGCAAGTGCAAGATCATGAGTTTGAACCCCAGTCCCACACACACACCCAAAAAAATCTATAGAAATTGAGCCAGGCATGATGGCACACACCTATAATCCCAGCACTCGGAAGACTGAGGCAGGAGGATTGGTGTGAGTTCGAGACCAGCCTGGGCTACAAAAGTGAGCTCAAGGCCAGCCTGAATTGCATAGTGAGACCCTGCCTCAAAAAGCCAAAAAAAAAAAAAAAAAAAAAAAACTATAGCAATCACATGAAATTGCTAATTTTAAAATTTTTGGCTGAGTATACTGGCACATGCATTTAATCCCAGCACTCAGGGGACTGGGGTAGGAGGATCACTGCAAGTTTGAGGCCACCCTGACTACCAAGTGAGTTCAAGACCATCCTGAAACGCACTACGAAACCTTGTTTCAATAAAAGACATAGCTAAGGGCTAGGGAGATAGCTTAGCAGCATAAGTGCCTGCCTCATTACTTCTAGGTCCCAAGTTCAATCTCTGTTCCCCCTCAAAAAAAAAAAAAAAAAAAAAAAAAAAGACAAAGTTAATTGTTTAAAATTTTTGATAAATTAAGCTAATAATATTTTAGCTATTTATAAAGCAACCATTACAGATCAAACACCTCTAGGTGGTGATTTTTTGCTTAGGCTGTTTGTTTATTCTTCTGTTTTCTAGTGCTAGAGATGGAACCTAGACCTCGTGCATGCCACACAAGTATTTTACCACTAAAGTACATTCCCAGCCCTATCACTTTGAAAAACATTATGGAGCAGTTATTATTTCCTCCTCTAAGTACTGAAAAACCTGAGAATCTAAGTGGTTAGATAATTTTCTTGAGCTCATGTAGCTTAAAAATAGAAAATCTAAGATTTTTTCAGAGGATCTTATCTAGTCTTTTCCCATTTTTTCATACTCTTTAACAAATGACTAAAATTTATTATTAACTCTATCAACGTCTAACCAATTGGTACCCTGAGGGTGATTCACTACATCACCTTGCTTTATTTTTTCTGCAAAGTTGATGACAAGCTGAGCTTTTGGTTTTGTTGTGTTCTGTTTATTTCCTCCTATAGCTTATAAATCCAATGTATTTAGAGTTCTTGAGGTTTTATTTGTGTATTTATTGAGATAAGGTCTTATTATATAGTCCAGGTTGGCCTTGAACTCCCTACATATCCCAGTCTGGTCTTGAACTTGTGGCAATCCTCCTGCCTCAGCATTGTAGGCTCCTTTTTAATTTCCCATTGCACATTAGTACTTAGAACACTCTGTTAAACACAGAGCAGGTAACCAATGAATATTTGATTAATTAAATAAGTGAAACTATCTGAAGGAAAAAAACACTAAAAAATTACATAAATATGACAGTTTAAGAGGAAGGATTTAACAAACTTAAGACATAGGCTAAATAAGTTTTTTTTAACAACAACCAAAAAAAAAAAAAACTTATCTGGGACATTCTGTGCAACTATTTTACATGGAGCAGTAGCATATTTGCAAGATCACAACAAAAATATGCTTCTGTGGCTCTGAAATTATGATTAAAGAAGTTCCTTTTACCAATGCATGCACACATTAGTCTAAAAATATGTAGCTATTTTATATTTTCTTAGAGATTGTCATAGGGCCAATTAACTACAAGAGGTTGCTTACTAAGGTAAAGCATCAAACTTGAGGGTAATGAGGCTCAGTTAAGTTCGCATGTGCAGGACAAAAATCTAACCTAATCGCCTCAGCAAATTTTACTAGCAAATTCATTTCCTATGTCACTGGGGATACCAGGGAACAGAGTAAGAGAACGCAGAATGACCAAGCGAGAATGCATACTTCTGTAAGCAAGAGCAATTCCAAGTAGGTCAGTGTTAAGGTTTGTGTCTAGATGTCCCCCCAAAGCCTCATGTAGTTGTGGGGTGGCTTCTGGAGTTTGTTTCATGGTCCAATGCTGGGATTATGGATGTGAGTGCTACCCCTGCCCAGGGGCTGGCAGCCCACATATGACATAAGAGAGAGAAAGAGGCTTGCTCTTCACTGCTCCTGCCCTTGGCTCTTCTTGCTTTTGCCACCATGAACTGGTGCGCTTTGCAATGCCACCCTATTTAGCTGAGTATGGAATGAAACCTCCACAAACTATGAGCTAAATAAGCCTTTCTTTCCTTAATTTTTAGCATCAGGATATGTTGTATCACCAACAATAAAGCTATGATACAGCTGGCATTCCAAAGGAACCAATAAATGGGGCTGAGACAGCAGGAAAGACATCTGGAAAAAACCTACTGGATACTCTACTCCTTAAAACAAAAATGACTCCACCAGAATCTGGTGCCTTATTTAAAAATAAAAATAATATACTTAACAGATGCCAACACAGGAGAATCTTTAGTCTTATGATGGAGAAAGTCTACTTATAAAATAAAAATTAGGCAGCTATAAACAACACAAAAATAAATAGGTGTAACTGAATGAACCAGACCAAAAGAAAAATGTTTAGTCATATCTAGACAGTTAATTTTCCTGTATATAAAAGTTATCTGCAAATCTGAGGGGGAAAGAACCCACACCATTAGCCTAAGATTAAAAACACAAAGGTTGATTGTATATGTATCTGCTTCCTCTTAGTCCAAAGAGAAGTATATTCTTTCCTTTTTTTTTCTTTCTTTCTTTCTTTCTTTCTTTTTTCTATGCAACATTAATAGGGAGGTGGGTCATGCCCACACACTGCACTCTATAGAATGATTGTGAGGACAATATGCATTATGTCAACTTTCAAAGAAAAAAAGGGGGAAAAGAAAAAAAAAAGTAATGTGGATTTAGAAAGGTTAATGTTTAGTTGTTTGATCAATCTTATATACCTATATGTATGAATCTAAACTGATCCGATGATGAAAATATGTAATATAACCATTGTTAAATTTAAACAATAAAAGAATTGAAAAAAAACACAAAGGTAACAGTCTATTCTCAGAAAATACAAATCAATCTTAAGTGAGGAAGAGGCTTAACTTCAGCATTAATACAAACTATACAATTTATTTTGCTCATCAGAGTGGAAAAAAAACTTTAATTCAGAATACCACTACCAAGATTGATAAAAGCATGAGAAAACTGAGCCTATCTATCTATCTATCTATCTATCTATCTATCTATCTATCTATTTATTTATTTATTTATTTATTGTACCAAGAATCAAACTCAGGACCTCCCACTTGCCAGGCAGGCACTGTACTTTTTGCACGTGTACTGATGACTTCTAGGCAGAGCAGCTTGACAATATCTACCAAATATACAAATCCTTCAACAAAGCATTTCCATTCCATATATTTATTTTTTTCCCAGGGTTGAGAACCAGAAGGTAAGGGATAAAGTGGAAAATAACTATTTTTCCTCTATGTCCTTTTTTGATCATGTTAAATTATATATTGTCAGAGTCTGTGAGAGAGTTCAGCAGACTAAGTGACTACTTTAACAAGCTCAGGGTTCAGGGTTTGATCCACAGTCCCTCATGCCACATTGGCCCCGCCCCTTGGGCGCACTGAGCCAGCAACCAAGTCTGGACATAATGGTGTATGCCTATAATCCCAGTGCTGGAAAGGTTGAAAACTATGAGGATCACAATGAGTCCGAGCTAGGTAGTGAGACCCTGCATCAAATACATAAAAATGAGAAAAAAATGCAAAAATAAAAAATAATATATTGTCATATATTACTTACAAAATATAATTTTAAGCTATATACTGAGGAATTCTAAAAAAAAATGAAACAAGGTCTCACTTTGTGGCTCAGGCTGGGCTCAAACTTGTGATCCTTCAGCCTCACCCTCCCAAGCAGCTGGGATGACAAGTATGTATCACTATTCCAGGCAAAAGAAAATATTTACTTTACCTTGCAGTCTGTTAAAATCTATTAAAATCAAAATAAAGAAGGAAATTCAATCAATGTAAAGGTAGGAAAAGGCCTGCATCCTAACAGCAAGTACAAAGACTATCTTCCAGAGACAAAATAACAGCATTTACAGAAAGGACTATAAAAATTGACCCTCCCAGGCCAGGGATGTAGCTCAGTGGCACAGCACCTGCCTGGCAAGTGCAAGGTCCCTGAGTTAAATTCCTGGTTCCAAAAAAAAAAAAAAAGTAACAAAAAAATGACCCTCCCTTCTCCTGACCCCAAACAGGCTACAGAATTCTCTAAAGTGAGATGCTAAAGCCTGTTTCCCACTAAAAGAAGAAATATATATCATAACAAGAGAACAGGAGGGGATGCAAAGGACACACTGGAGAAAAACAGTAACACCATTACATTGCCCAGGAAGGGTGGAGGGCTAAAATATTCCTTATTCCTTATTATTAGTATTTATTATTTTATGTATTTGGTACAGGATCTCACTACACAGCTCGAATGTAGTGATCCTCCTGTTTTCAGCCTTGCCAGTCAGTGATGGAATTATAGGCATGCACTACCACACCCAGACTCAGGGGTGGGCTCAGCTCATCCAGGGCAGGGCCATGAAGGCATATGGTGCAGGGGACAAGCCCAGTCCCTGTGCTTGCCTCAGCAGGTGCTTAGTTCACTGAGCTATCTCACTGGCCCACAGTTCCCATTACTTAAATGTAGTTCTGCCATATCTTACAGGGAAGGAAGACAGCGTGCTTTAAAAAGGAGCAAAGGAGAGACCTGACATAGTCTGAGATGAATAACCCTGTTTCCAATACATGCTTGCACTAGGTCCAGGCATATAGCACATAGTTTTATCTATTTCCCCCGTTCCATCCTCCTCTGTCCATCTCTTGGTCCCCTTCCCTTCTGCATAGTATCTATCTTCCTATTTCTTTTTTTTTTTCAATTCTTTTATTGTTTAAATTTAACAATGGTTATATTACATATTTTCATCATCGGATCAGTTTAGATTCATACATATAGGTATATAAGATTGATCAAACAACTAAACATTAACCTTTCTAAATCCACATTACTTTTTTTTTCTTTTCCCCCTTTTTTTCTTTGAAAGTTGACATATTGCATATTGTCCTCACAATCATTCTATAGAGTGCAGTGTGTGGGCATGACCCACCTCCCTATTAATGTTGCATAGAAAAAAGAAAGAAAGAA